>PVIW01004402.1:30047-133622 GCA_004026585.1 Noctilio leporinus | reverse complement strand
CTGTTGAATAATCATTTGATAGCCTTATTGGAGCCCCTTTGTATGTTATTTGTCTTTTCTCTCTTGATGCTTTTAGGATTCTCTCTTTGTCTTTGAAATTAGCCATTTTAATAATAATGTGCCTTGGTGTTGGTCTGTTTGGGTTGATCCTCATTGGGACCCTCTGTGCTTCCTGAACGGGATTCATGTTTTCACTCATCATGTTAGGGAAATTTTCTATCATGTCTTTTTTGAACAGGCTTTCCATTCCTTGTTTCTCTTCTCCTTCTGGTATCCCTATGATACGGATGTTGTTACGTTTCATGTTGTCCTGCAGCTCTCTTAACCCCTCTTCAGTCTTATTCAGTATTTTTTGATTCTCTTGTACTGTCTTGGAGTATTTGTCTACATTATCCTCCAACTCGCTGATCTGGTCCTCTGCTTCCTCTAGCCTACTGTTGATTCCTTCTATTGTGTTCTTCAATTCAGAAATTGTATTCTTCATTTCCTCCTGGCACTTATTGATATTTTCCATGTCCTTTTTCATGCTGTTGTAGTTCTCAGTAAGTTCCTTGTAACTTCCCTGGAGTTCTTTGTAATTTCCCTGGAGTTCTTTGTAATTCCCCTGGAGTTCTTTGTAATTTCCCTGGAGTTCTTTATAATTTCCCTGGAGTTGTTCGTAGTTCTCCTGGAGTTGTTTACAGTTTTCTTTGTTGTGGCTGAGCTCACTGAGCTTCTCTATCATCATTCTTTTGAATTCCTGATCTGATATTCCAGGTGCCTCTGTTTCATTTTGTGTTCTTTCTGGGGATTCTTCCTTTCCTTTTGGTGATGGACTGATTCTTTTTTTCCCCATTTTGGGTGTCTGTTCTTGCTTGCACTTTATTTATTTATTTATTTTTGTTCTTTCCTTGAGTTAACCTGCTTTGCTTCCTTGCCTTAGTTGAGCACCCTTCTGTGATAGGAGATTTGTGGAGTTCAATGTTGCCGTCTCCCAGATTTTCTCCACTTGCTGTTCTTGGTGTGTCCTTTATTTGGTCTGTCTGTTTGTATTCTGGGCCTGTGGGCTTTTAGCAGAAACAAAAACAAAAACATACAAAAAAACCCAAAAACTAAATACCAAACCAAAGCAAAAAAACAAACAAACAAAAATTGCAAAAGGAAAAAAGAAATAAAAATGATAATAATAATAAGAAGAAAGGGTTTAGATGGCTGTTCACCCTTAATAATCCCTGACTGGTCCAGATGGAACCTGGACCTGAGGGCTTTTAGCAGAGGAAAAAAAAAAAAACAAAAGAAAGAAAAAAGGGAGAAAGTCCCAAGAGAAAGAGAAATCAATATTCATAAAGAAAGGTTTTAGCTGTGTGTTCCCCCTTTATGATTTCTGATTGGTCCAGGTGGAGCCAGAACCTGTAGGCTTTACCAGGAAGAAAAGGAAAAGAAAAAAAAAAAAAAAAGAGGAAGGAAGAAAAGAATACAGAAAGGGTTTAGAAAGGCTGGGGAAGGGAGGAATACTTAGATTGAGGACTGGGAATGCGTTATAGCCACAGAGTGAATAAACTTTAATTCGAGAGTAGGGGAGGGTCTTGGGTATTTAGGTGGATTGAGGTATGGGGGGGATTAAGAATATGTGAGGAGTAACTTTTGCAAAGGATATGTTGGGGCTTAATAGTTCATATTGCTCTCGGTATAATTCAGGTGCTTGAGATTGGCAGCAATCCCTTTCCTGATGCTGCCTCTTTTTCTTGGTCAGGACCTTACAGTCTATAGTCTATATTCTAGCCGGTCTTGGCACGTGGCAGGGCCTCTGATTGTCACAGTAGGGCTGATTCTGAGTGTCCGCCCCCAGGTAGGCTGGGTCTTCCGCAGCCTGGCTGGGTTTTAGGGCTACCGGTGTTCTGGAGCCCGCAGGGAGCCCCCTCCCACTCCTGGCGGAGGTTCCAGCCCAGGATGTGCACCCAGCACTTCTGCAGGGCAGCCCGCAACTTCGCTGGTCCCTGTGACAACTGGCCCCGCCCCCGCAGTTCCAGGAGGAGGCCGGGCCTGTCAGTCAACACTGTCCGGGGTCCGCCTACACTGTCTCACCCTTCTGGGGTGGGCATCACGCCTCCAAGCCAACCAGCTCTCCTCGGAGTCCTTTGAGCGGCCTCTGTGATGAGCCCCTCCCAGGCGTGGGCGGTGCAGCCTTTGTCTCCAGCAATGGCGGGTCAGTTACCCCCGCCACTAGTTCCCGGCTTGCAGGCTCACCGTTTGGAGTTTCCCGCGGAGCCTGGGGGCCTGTGTGGTTGCGCAGGGCTGGGCCTCCCCCCTCGCAGGGGCTTCTAGCTGCTGTTTCCCCAGTGGCCCAGCATCTCCGTTTTCGGCCCTCTCACCGCCCTGCAGGTGCACTTCCCGCTCCCCTGCTCCGGCTTCCCCCAGGACTCTTCTCCTCCGCCTCTAGCCCCGCGCGGAGCCTCCTCTCCCTGTTGCCGGAGTGAGTCTCTCACACAGTCCCTCCCCTGCAAGAGTTCAATTCCGCGTTCCCTACGTCGTTTGCCCTCGCTGCCCGCACTTCACTGCTGAGACTTCCAGTTGCCAGGGAGCCCAGAACTGGCCCCAGTCAAACGCACCCCTCTGGGCAGAGCTGCCCCTGCCCAGAGCCGACCTCGGCCCTGCCGGTCGGTCGGGAACGCCTCACCTACTGTCCTGCTGGCCTCCTCTGCCTCTGGGCTCTGCTCCCCTGTGTCCAGATGCTGCCCGTTACAATCCCTAGGGTCCTGAAGACGTCTCACGCTCCCTATCCTGTCCTCTAGCTGCTTTGGTACTCGAGAACACCATCAGCACTGCTCTCTACTCTGTCGCCATCTTCCCCCTCCTGAAAGTTTTTTTTTTAAGATACCTTTTACAATGTTTTTTTTGTTTTGTTTTGTTTTAATTTTATTTATTATTTGCAGAGAGATGGGAAGGGAGAGAGACAGAGATGGAGAGAGAGATATCAATGTATGGTTACCTTTCACCTGCCTCCAGCTACAGACCTGGCTGGAGACCTGGCTTACAACCTCATTATGTGCCCTGGCTGGGAATTGAACCAGCAACCTTTGGGTTCACAGGCCAGTGCTTTATCCACTGTGCCACCAGCCAGAGCCTCTGAGAGTAAGTTTTAAGGAAGTGGATGCAAAAGGGAGGAGGCAGAAGACAGAAGGTGGGATGTGACTGGTTGGGAGGTCTGGTGTCAGGAGGCGTGCTCTTTAGGAAGCAGAAGCCAAAACAGAAAACAGGATAAATACATACTGGGGCAAAAGTAGGTTTAAAGTTGTGAGAACACAAAACACAGTTTACTCTTGTACTCTTATTAATTATTGTATTATTTCCCACACAAACAACCGTAAACCTACTTTGCCCCACCCTATATTCTATCATATTTTAGAATCGATGAAATATGGTATCAGATGACAACAGCAAGGGCAGAACCATGTGTAGAATACACTTTCTTTTAGTTTAAAAAGAATGTCTTAAATGTAATGTATCTTGGATTATATCCTGGAACAGAAAAAAAGAAAAGTATTTATGGGGAAGTCCAAATCAAGTCTGGCATGTAGACAATAGTTCATATCAATGTTGGCTTCTTAGTTTTGACAAATGTACTGTATAGTAATGTAAGATAACATTAGGGAAAGTGGGTTAGGGGTAGAGAGGAGTGCTCTGTATTATCTTTGCAACTTATCTAGAAATCATAAATTATTCCAAAATAACAGTTTGTTAAAATAATAATTTAAAAGAATATTTTATGCAAATGCATTTTTAAACATAAAAACCTGAAACCTCTAGCACACAGGTGGCTGAATCCAGCCCTCCACCTTGTTTTATCTGGCCCAGCACCTTGTTTCTACCCAGCTTGCTTAACTGGTCAGGAGTAGTTAAATTTATACAGTCCTAAATTTCATTCTGCCCTTTGAAGGCAACCACAAGGCTGATGTGGCCCCCGGTGAAGATGAGTTTGACACCCCTGCTCTAACAGGTAGATATGGGCATGGAGGGGCCAGCAGGAAACTGTTCACTTTACCATGTTTCACATGGTTCTGTCTCAGAACCATGTGAATATCTATTTATCCAAAATATCAAGTTGAAAGTTATAAAAAGGTACTTAATGAGGAGACAAAGGGGATGAAATAGAGTATATACAATATTTACAACCTAGACACCATGACAAGAATCCATGATTTGGCTGGGAAGGTCCACCCCTAAAATTCACTAACCTACTTTATGCAAATGAATTTATGTATATTTCTTAAACAGAGAAGCCCAAAAAATATAAACACATTATTATATGCATCTACTGAGATACACAGGGGTGGGCAAAAGTGGATTTCCAGCCCTGGCCAGGTGGTTCAGTTGGCTACAACATCATCCTATACACTAAAAGGTTCCAAGTTCTTTCCCAATCAAAGCACATACCTAGGTTGCTGGTTTGATCCCCAGTCGAGGCAAGTACAGGAGGCAACCAATCAATATTTCTCTCTCTCTTTCACTCTTTCTGTTTCTCCTCCCCCCTCTCTCTCTCCCTCTCTTTTTCCCTTCCTCTCTCTCTCAAATCAATGAACATGTCTTCATGGGAGGATATCTTTTAAGTAGGTTTGAGTTGTTCATATAAAAAATAATACAATAATTTACAAAAATTAATGAATAATAATACAAGAATAAATTCAGTGTTCTGCATACTCTCAACTATAAACCTACTTTTGCCCACCCCTGTATGCAAAGAATTTACTAGGAAAAATGCCTGTGAGAGAAAATGGGGAGGAGCCAGAGGAGATGTGGAGAGCCTTCAGAGGACCACGCAGGTCTGAGTGCTAGCGAAGGAAGAAGACTGGATGGCAGCATTTTAGACTTCAGCACTGTTCAGTGTTGACTAAGGCATCAGGAGTCCCACCTCTCTCCTGAACAGTCCTGCCTCATTTGCTCATCGGTTAGGAGCAGGCGAGGGGAATCATATACCCTTGACCAAATGTGATTAACAATACTGTCTTATGTACCTGAAGTGGCTAAGGGAGTAGATCTAAAATATTCTCACCACGAAAGGAAGGTAGTGCCCTTGCCAGTATGGTTGGAGCATCACTCAGTACACCAAAAGGTTGGCACTTTGATTCCCAGTCAAGGCACATACCCTAGATTGCAGGTTCAATCCCCAGTCAGAGATGTATGGGAGATAACCAGCCAATCTCTCTGTCTCTCTCTCTCTATCTATCTCTGTCTCTGTCTCTCTCTGTCTCTGTCTCTCTCTCTCTCTGTCTCTCTCTCTCTCTCTCTCTCTCTCCCACCCTCCATTTGTCTCTAAAATTGATAAACATATTAAAAAATAATTATTAAAAAAAAGGTAGTTATGTAAGATGTTAACTGACCTTATTGTGGTAATCATTTTACAGTATATGTGGTATCAAATCATCATGTGTACACCTTAAACTTATGCAATGTTATATATCAAGTATATCTTAAAAAAGCTGGAAAATAAGAATAAGAGTAATAATTATTTTAAGAGCAAGCTGGGATGAGTTTCATAGTCCACTGCTGTGTGTTCCGCAGTCATGTTTTCAGCAGTTAGAGACCTGGGAGGTTCCTGCAGTGGCGGCCACACGGAGCTGATGGAAACTACCATTGTCCAGTGTGGGACTGGAACCGGCCCTGCCCACACCAATGTTAGACAGATTTCCTTTCAGCACCATTCACCAGTTCACAAAGAGCCACAACTTCCTTCTAATCCCACACAAAATCCATGAGGACACCCTGGGCCAAACAATCTTCTTCAACACTTAGTCAGTTTTTACTTGGTTTATGTCTCAGAATTCCCACCCCGAAACAAACCCTAGAGGGTATGATCTAGAACAGGAAAGTTTCCAGCCCCAATGCTCTTTTCCCCCCATCTCCCACTATTTCAGCAGTAAGTCCCGGGTCAAGGAAAAGTGAATAGTCTCCAGGGCTGTCATACAGGCAGATTAAGACTAGAGTGGGCAACCTCATGAGCAAGGGAAGTGTGAGTCTGGAAAGTCAAAAACAATTCTTTTGTTTGTTCATTTTGCCAAGTATCTACCTAGACCTTGGAGAGAAGCAAATTACATCATTCGTGATTACATTCACTTACATTTCACTTTCCAGATAGAACTAGTTCTCTTGGGTTCCTCCTGGCTATTAGGCCCTCAGGGAACAAAGAACTAGAAAGGGTCTGTCTCCCTTTGACCCTGAATTAAGCCTCATTTGCTATGAAAAGGGGCCCAAGCTCCCTCTGGCAAAATTGACTAAGAAAGCTATTTACTGGCACATAGCTATTTTCAGCTCCCTAATAGCCATCATGAGACTTAACAGGTACCTGGTAAGATATTTGTACTTGACTCAAGAGGTACATTAACAAAATCAAAAGAAATGTAAAGCAGGAAGTCCTATAAGATTAGCTTCAGCAAAGAGCACCTCTGCAGGTCCTATTTCAGTTTAAAACATCCTTGAAGAATTTTGCTGTGTTCTTATGTGCTCTATATGTAATGTGTCTAAGTTTTAGCAGGAAGGATATTCATAAATTTTATCCAGATCATTAGACCATTCAGAGGATTAATGTGGCCAGGCAAGCAAAAATAGAATAAGTAACTCTACCTAGAGAGAAAAATAATTAAAACAATAGTGTTATCAGTTTGTGAATGCCAGTTTCTTGAATCTCAATGTCATAGAAATGAACACTGAACTTCGTACAAGATCAAGCAGATAGAATTTACTGAAGAGCTTACGCACAAGGGAATTGACCAGAAAAGAGAAGTCAAAGTCCCCTTGTTTGACAAGGGATGGGGGAGGGGGGGATGTTGGGATTGGAAATGAGGATGAGGTCAGTTGTCCCACCATCATCACCTGGTGGTGGTTGACCAAGTGTGGAGGTCAGTGACAAAATCATTCAAAGGGTCTATAAAATAATTCTTGCACAAACATTCAAGTTACCATTTAATTGACAAAACAATTATTTTGCAGAATATGATGTTAAGAAACGATGTTATTGTAGTACATTTTTTCCTTTGAGGATGTGATTGGTTAATTTTAACTACAGAATTTTACTGAAAGCAAGGAGTCATAGAATCTATTCTGTCTCAATATTAAGACAAAAAAGAAAAGTGTGAGGTACTTAATTGTACTAATTTAGAATTAATTTTTTCTTTTAAAGATTTTATACATTGATAAATACATGGATAGACATTATACATAAATAAAATAATTTCTCCTTCAAACATACACAGAAATTTGTCTGGGGCACTATTTCCATACTTATTCTGCATTTAAACATATCCCCAAGAGATATGTTTACACTTATAACAGAATTTATTTATCCCATGTATTTGTTAGGTTTGAATATTCATCAATTCTTGAATAGCAAACTGATTGTAACATAGAAATCTTACAGAATTTCTTTTAAGACTTCACTTAATAACTAAGCTTAATGTGCACTCAAAATAGCACCTGAAGCCCTGGCTGATGGCTCAGAGGACTGGCGCCAGCCTGAGAACCCAAAGGTTGCTGGTTTAATTCCCAGTCAGGGAGCATAACCAGGTTGTAAGCCAGGTCTCCAGCCAGGTCTGTAGCTGGAGGCAGGTGAAAGACAACCATACATTGATGTTTCTCTCCCTTTCTTCCTCCCTCCCCTGCCCTTCTCTCTAAAAATAATGAATAAAATCTTTTTAAAAAAATCTTTAATAACTTAAAAAAAAATCTAAGCAGCAACAGTTCATTTTCCCCACCTCATTTCCTGCTGAAGTCTCGTAGCTGGACTCACCATCTATCTCCTGGCCTGTTTGTATTAAACTCTTCATCAGGCTGGGGGACACATCAACCTTCCACTCCTCCAACTAAATGGCATGGAAAGAGAAAGGAGAATTTTTTAAATGCCTGTTACCTGCCTAGCAATGCATTAGATCAGGGTTTCTCAGCATTTTATTTTTTCATTCTTCATTCCCCTAAGGAAGCTTATTCGACACTTTCTCAATCACTGCCCGTCCCCATTAATTTTCACTATCACAAATACATTTACACATGTTTATGTACTGTATGAATATTTGTGCTACATACACTAAAAGTATAAACATTTTTGCCCCTTCCCAAGAACCGAACCAGTTTTTACCCCCATGGAGGCACTCTCACTCCCACTGAGAATGCAGGTGTTCCACATTATATGTTTAATTTGATCTGAGACAACATAGTGTATTGATTAAAGTATAAATCTGAGCCCAACTGCCTGGATTTAAATCCAAGTCTTCAATTTGCCTGGCTTCCTCATCTGTAAAATGGGGATAGTTACATATGTGATTAATAAGGCCATTGTGCAGATTAATTTTTTTAATATAAAATGTTATAAATAGTACCTTTACTCTTGTCACCTACACTCTTACATTTTTCAAAATATTTATCAGTTTATTAAGACATTGTTGCTTTCATTTCTATGTCTTTGATTATTATTGGGGTTTAAGGTGCTTTCTATATATTTTATTTTTTATCCTTTGTGCCTAAAAGGAAAACTTTTAAAAATCTGGTAATTTTTTTTATCATACAACCTGGCAAATGACTCAAAGCTGCTAGAAATTTTTTAACATATTTTTGGGGCTTAAAATTTTAAACAGGTCATAATTTTTCATTATTCCACTTTTATTTTGTGGCAATTATCACTTTCCTGCAAGGACTATTTTTTTTTAAGGCCTTTCAGCATTAGCCACACCTGATTCAGCCTATCCTGTCTTAAGGAGGCCCATCATCTATTATTTACCTGGGAAAAACTATGTGGAAATAATAAAAAGCATTGTGCAAAGGAACAAAAATATGCTCCCAAGGTCCTCCAACAGCCAGACTCTTAAGGCTTCATCACTGTGGTCCTCTGGTTCTCCCTACACCCTGAGAGAAGTCCTGGGAGAACTCATTTGAAAGCAGATTCCAAGGTCCTTCCTCACACCAACTTAGACTCACAGGGGACTGGGCCCCAGAATCTATTTCACAAACTTCTTGAGAGATTACCTGAGAATCACAATGCTAACACCTCTTGTTTGCCAAATCATATGGTTTATATACTGTTTAAATAATAAATAAAAGGTAATCTTGGTCAGAACTATGGTAGGTACCTACCAAACCTGAAACATTATTATTTCTGTTAAGCATATGGATCATTTGTTAACTGAGCAAAGCAGCTAGAGACTTAAGCTCCACCCAACCCCATTTCTAGCTTTGTGACCTTAATAAGTAAATTTGCTGACCCTCATGTTTCTCATTTATAAAGGAGAGAAATCATGATAACTATCTCATAGAATCACACCAAAAATTGACTTAAACTATATCTGCTGTGTCTAACACAATTTCTGGCACACACGAAAAAAGTCAGCTGTTGTATCAGCTGAGGAGAATCAGACTGTAGTGTTGAGAAATAATTATGGAACACCAAAGTTCACCAGTCAATCTCACAGGCAATATCTTGTTTGATCCTTTGAATATGTCAGTGAGACCAACAGAAAGTGTATTATTATTATACCTCTTTTATAGACTGAAGCAACTAAAGGTTGCTATGGAGTTAGTAAGTGGTAGAGCTAGAACTTCTGACTGGATAATCCAATATTTCAACACTTGCTAAAAACCTAAAGTAGGAGAGAATCCAAAATGGAGGCAGAATAGATAGATATTCTGCATCTTCCTCCACAACCAAAAACGGATACATCTACTTCAAAACTAGAGGTAACCAGAAACTGTAGAATATCAAGCTTCATGGAAGTCCAACAAACAAAAGATATAAAGAAGAAATACTCATCTAAACAGATAGGAGGGGCGGAGCCTAGGCAGAGAGGATGTGGTGTGGTGGGGCACACAGCTTGGCAACAGTTTGGTGGCACGTGATTCAGTGGTGTGGCAGCTGTGTGGGATGGCAACTGTGGCTGGCCAGCAAAAAGCACAGTCACAATAGGGACACCTGGGGAATGCTCTTGGCACCAGACCAGACTGCTCAGCTCACAGTTACAGCACCAGGCAGAAAATAATGTCACTTTGCTTCTGACTGTGAAAATCAGTGGGGGTTAAGGCAGAGGAAGAAACTGCTGGTCCCTAGCAATTTGTATGTTTAGAGGCCTCCACAGTCCTGGAACATCCCCAGACTCACCCACTCTGGGAACCATGGGCCAGGGCAACAGCTAAGGTGTAGCTAGTCCCACACAGGAAGCAGGAGAAATGCCTGGAAAAGGAGCAAGTGCTGAGCAAGCAGCATTGTTCCCTCTCAGACACCTCCCCCACATACAGAGCCACAACATGGTGAAACAGGTTGCCCCATACTGATGAATACCTAATGTTCCACCCCTTACAATGTGACAGGTGCAACAGTTCTACCTAAGACACAGAGGCAAACACAGGAGCCTATGAAGTTAAGCAGACAGAAAAGCATGACCCAAAAGAAGGAATGGATCAAGGTTCCCGTGGGAGAACTAAGAGGTGAGGTTGGCTAACCTAACAGATACAGAATTCAAAATGCTGAGGATAAAGATGCTCTCAAACTTGACAGACATGCTTGAGAATGGCCAATGCAGAAGGGAAGAAGCAAAAGCTATGCTAAGTGAAATGAAGGAAAATTCACATGAGGCCAACGGTGAAAGGAAGGAAAGCAGGGCTCAAATCAATAATTTGAAGCATAAGGAAGAAATAAATAGTCAACCAATACAGAATGAGGAAACAAGAATTGAAAAAAACAAGAAGAGGCATAGGGACCTCTGGGATGACTTTAAACATGCCAACATCTGAATCATAGGGATGCCAAAAGGAGAAAAGAAAGAATAAGAAATTAAAAACTTGTGTGAAGAAATAATGAAGGAAAACTTCCTAAATCTGGTGAAGGAAATAGACATACAAATCCAGGAAGCACAGAGTCCCAAACAAGCTAGATCCAAATTGGACCACACCAAGAAACATCATAATTAAAATGCCAAAGGCTAAAGATAAAGAGAGAATCCTAAAAGCAGCAAGAGAGAAGAAAGGTACCTACAAAGGGGTTCCTGTAAAACTATCTGCTGATTCCTCAAAAGAAACTTTACAGCAAGAAGGGACTGCCAAGAAGTATTCAAAATGATGGAAAGCAAGGACCTACAACCTAGACTACTTTACCCAGCAAAGCTATCATTTAGAATGGAAGGGCAAATAAAGTACTTCCCAGACACAGCAAAGCTAAAAGAGTTTATCATCATCAAGCCATTATTATATGAAAAAATAAAGGGACTTATTTAAGAAAAAGAGGATCAAAATTATGAACATTAAAAAGACAACAAACTCATAACTATCAACAACAGAACCTAAAAAAATAAAAACAAAATCAAACTAAGCAAACAACCAGAATAGAATCAGAATCATAGATATGGGGATCATTGGGAGGGTTATCAGCTGGGAGGAGGAAGGGGGTAAAACTGGGAAATGGTACAGGGATTAGGAAACATAATTGGTGGGTACAAGACAGACAAAGGGAAGTTAAAAATAATAGAGGAAAGGGTGAAATCAAAGAACTTACATACACAACCCGTAGACATGAACTAAGCAGCTGGGGGGTAGGGGGGGACTTTGGAAGGGAATGGGAGCCTTGAGTGGTGGGGAGCAAAGGGAAAAGAACTTGAGACAACTGTAACAGCATAATCAATAAAATATACTTTAAAAATACATAAAAGTACAGGGTAGATACTCTAGTCCCTACAGTCATTTTACGTTTGTAAAAGTTCTCTAATGTTTTCAGTCTAAGGAGTACTTCTCTCAGGGCTTAGAAAGTATAATAAACAATAGCTAAATGAAACTAAAAGCAATTACCATTTTTCCAGACTCTTATCTTGCTCTAAATTACTTTCAAGTTTACCTTCAGTTCAAGAGAAACCATCATGGCCATTTTCAAAACTTCCATACTACAAAAGCTATTCAAGTTGGGTTTAAAGGGCAACTCTAAATGCCCTCTTCTCTTCTGAGACCTCCTAGTCTCACACTGAGCACTACTGGTTCTTTCTTGGCTGTTCTTACAGCTCCAAAGCACCCTCCCTCTTTGTTTTAAAGAGTGTTTGCCTAATATTCATGGTAAGAGATATGTCCAAATTATCTAAATGAAATTTCTCTATCTTGAAGTATAAGCTAATGAAAACAAATCTTTTTTTATTCAGTTTTTTAACCTCCTGATGTGGAAGATGCTCTCATCTGCACCATTGTTTTTACGTTTCTCCACAACCAAAATATTATCCAAAGAATCATAAAATGATGGGGGAAACAACTTACAAGGACTGTAAACAGCCTATCATTCTTCACAGATCAATGCACCATTTGAATACAGCCTCATTTTGTGCTTCCAGCTTCAAGTCAGGACCATTCACAGCTCAGCACTTCATAATTACATACAATTAACAGCTCAGAGGCTGAGCAGCAGAGTCACTGGGAAGCATGGAAAGCTACAAATCTGTTTTGCAGTCATGTCTTTTTTTTCTCCCTTGATTTTCTTTATTGTTGTTTTGCTTGTTGCCTATTAGCATACCTCTGGGGAATATTTCCAAGATGTGATGTTAATGAGCAAACGCTTGTGAGACTGCCAGCCATTTCAGATGAACTTTCTTTCTTTCCAGGGCACAGAAAGAGGAAAAATTAACTGACACACTGTTGTGCACAAAAATAGGATTATGCAGAAAATGAGAAATTATGCAAAATATTAGTTATGCAGAGCGCATCCCTGAAGAATACATGGCATCATTGATTAGCAGAGAGAAAGTAGGAATAAATCTGAATATTACTATTTACTAACCAATCTGTTAATAGAAGTACATCACTGCTATTTCAATGCAAGAAGCTAGACTCTGTCCCTAAGCTTACAGCTGGAAGGGACAGAAAGTAGAGATTTGTAAGGAGAGTAGATGTACAAAGGCCTGCTGCCCTGGACTCACTAGATGATTATAATAAAAACAACAACAATAACATGAACACAGTTAATATTTGTTGAATACTTACTAAGTCACAGGCATTCTTCTAAATACCTCACATGCATTAACCCATTTAATTCTCACAACCATTCTGTGATGTGGGCAAAGTTAGCAACTCATTTCAGAGCTGAAGAAACTGAGGCTCAGAAAAAAGAGGCAACCCCCACCCCCTGCCAAGGTCCCACAGTGAGTAAATGGGCAAAGACATTAGTTGAATAAGAAGCTGCTCTGAAGCCCTTTCTCATGGCAGCTAAGAAAATGGGGCTCAACTGTTGGGGAGTTCTAGAGCCATCTTCTTAATTCTTATGATTATAGACCCTTTTAAAACATATGACAACAATGGAAATTTTTATCATAAAATGTATATGTTTTTGCCAAATTTTGCAAATAATTTCAAGAGTACAGTGATCCCTTTAGTATATATATCCTTAGATCCTTATGAAGACTCTTGTTCGAGGTGAAACCAATAATAAAATTGCCATATGGGATTGATTCTGGACATTTATGTTGCAATAAATCTCTCATAAATCACAAACCGCCATGCTTGAGGTGTGATGGGACACAGAACATGTGAACCATCTTCTTATTTCAAGAAAACTTAAGACCATGACCCTTTGCAATCTGATACTGTGCTAAGATCTTTGCTTTACAATTATATGCTGTCCTTAGGATTCTAATTTGTTCATTTAGCATTCGTTTAATGCTTTCTCTCAGTGCCCTTACTACTCCAGAACAGTTCTTATTACAGTTTATGACAAACAGAAGGAAGGGGGAGAGAGGGAGGGATTAGATGAGAGGGAGGAAAGTTAATCCTGTAAATGTCCCTGCTACAGATCTCTTCTGTTCCCTGGACCCTCCCAACTCAGGTCTCAGCATGTCTTTTTTCTCAGAAACTTAATTTCTTCAGAACTTCCAAGCAGAGTGAGCACCAAATTAACAGAGCAATTTGGTGGTTTTTGCAAAAAGTTAATAATTACCAATATTTTCAGTATATTCATACAACTGGAGCCACTAGTTCCCCACATGATGGGATTAGATGCCATCCAATATGTCCAATAGCCAAGATGCAGGCCACACCCCACAGTGCTCAAAGCCTGAGAAAGCCACGTAGGGAGATGGAATGGAGTCAGAAACTCTTACTGCCAAGCCCAGGAAGGACTTCACAAGGGTCTTTGAAGGTGTATAGGAATTCATCAGTAGAGAAAGGAGGAAGCAAGAGCACACAACGGTGGAAGGAGACCGTGAGAAATTAGGAGCCCAGAGGAGTAGGCTAGAATAAAAAGGGCAGAGCCAGGGGGAAAGGACACATATATATACCTTAGGCCAAGACATCAAAATTTTATCTTTCAAGCCATTGGTTCTCAAACTTTAGTGTCCATAAAAGTTATCTGCATACTTGCTCCAAATGAAGATCCCCTGGCCTGTTCCCAGAACTTCCAAGTCAATAGTTGCATATTTGATAAGCAGGGCTGCTAGAAAGCTATATAGTTTGCTGAGCATGAAGCTGTCTTCATACCCACTGCACAGAGGATGAAGAGCACACAGAAATCCAGAGCCCTACTTAGCCACACCTACAGTGATTCCTGGATGTTGGAATCTCAACCATAGATCCTCTCCCCCTATACCAGGACATAGGGGCTAGAAACAGCCCATTCAAGACAACCACACAGATGGTTCATAACCTAGAAGAACTTACCTATGGAAAATGCCAGTCATGATGCCTGACCTTAGTACATGCTCAGTAAAGGTTGCAAACAGAATCTCCTCTCTGGGAGGTAGAGGAACTCTAAGATCCCCATTTCAACAAATTTGGAAACCTTATGGTAATAAACACCCAGCGAAGATTACCATCTCCCCAAGACAATGCAGCTGAAAAAGCAGTCTCCTACCAGTCTTTTTTAAAAGGGGGTTTGGAAGTTCTTCTTTGGGAAGAAGTTGTATGTTGGCAAAATTTTCCTAGGCTTCAAGTAGAGTGTTTCTGGCTGCTGCTGTCTAAGGTGGGAAGACATTGCCTGGATCTTCGTTCTTAACTGTGATTACTGTCTGCAATCATTAGTGAGAGTCTGAGCCGAGCATCCGGGAAGGTTTGGATTTATGTCCAGGATACGAACAGGTCAGAAACATTCATTTAGCCCATTCAGGGAGCTGCTGAGAACTTTCATGTCCCAAACCCCAGTGAGCACAGTATCCATTCTTAGAAGCACCAAACAGCCTAGAGAGCATTGTATGACCTAACTCCTGAGCTGGCTGAGACAGGCTCCCATTCAAAGGTTTTCACTGATGGTTGAACTTCTCATCTTTAAAAAGGGAGTATTCAGCTCCCAATGCCAGAGACCCCCTAATGCAGCCCACCTCTGTGCTCAACTCTGCTGCTTAGGAATTCATTATATCACAACATTTGATTCTCTCAGCCTCACCACTTGGAAGGAATGTGTGATGTCCCTTGAACAGCTGTTGGTACCTAACAGCTTAAATATTTGCCCAGGGTTATTCTAATAGTCAACTGGTTTCTGATGAAATGGATCAGGCTTCTCACAAGATATGCTGGAAAAGGGTAAATACCTTCCCTTGAAGACTCTGTCGAGGGTTTACTTTGCTAAAACACTCCATTATTGCATACTGAGGGAGGAAAGGGACATGGGGAGGACTCCACTTTGTGGTGATTAAATGCAGAGTAATTGTTGAAATTATGTGCATTTGTCTGAATAATGTAAACTTTTAAGACTTATGTCATTCAAAGCAAATTGTTGGATATTATTTTTCTGGCAGCAATAATCAGGCACCTTTCATAAAATGGCTTCCTTGCAAGAAAATCACCAAATAATGGCAGAAAAACACCCAGCTCTAAATACAGTGAAGCAAGAGGGGGCAAAATCAGGATTAAAGCTGCTCTCACGTTGCAGATACAGACTAGAGTTGCTGAAATGATGTCTTGCTGTTCCCAGGCACACTGGGAGCCGCTGCTGAGGCGCTAATGGGCCCCATGCGGGCCTTTAGAGTGGCTTCCTCGCAGGACGTCTGTAATAACTGGGCTTAGGGGTTTACCAGATGAAGTGAATGCAGGGCCCAGTATTTCTGAGAACAAAAGCTTCCCTGCACCAGAGGAGATGTGCAGGCTTCCACCCAACCTGGACTGGTTTTGACAGCCTGTCCGTTTGCCCCTTATTCCATGAGACTGACAAAACACAGCTCATGAAAGCCACCTGTGAGGCCCCACACAGGCCCATGGTGAGGTCAGGGAACTCCCGAGCCATAAAGCTCATTATTTTCCTATTGCCACCTGGCCTCCCTTAGCCCCACCAAAAAAAAGGGCAGCAAGTCAGAGCCTTTTATCAGAGAGTCACTTTTTTTAGAATTAGTTCTTATGTTATTCCTCACCCACAATCTGAGTCTCATAAAAAGCTACCTCTGAATCATGGCAGTAACAGATGAGTTACATTTTCCAATAAAAACTATAGATTTAAAACCCATTTTGATTCATCTTATTGGTTGCTTTAAAAGTTGTCTTCAATCCAGTTCAATAAGTGTGTACTGTTTTAATGAACCAGTATCTTCCCAATACTACTGAGCTTAAGAAGGAGCCATTCCTCTGGTCATCAGCCCCATCCTATGTTGAACCACAACCCCCCCCCCCCCAATTTCTCCTTAGCCACCCCTCCCAGAAGGTGGCCCTGCCGTCACTTCACTCCAGAAGCTCTCCATCAACTTCGGAGCTGCCACCAGTCCCTCTTGGTGTGCCTCTGTTCTTCCTGCGACGTGCCATGTTCATTGTCAGGCTGGACATCTTTCTGGAATCTCCGCCCAGACTGGTCACTCCCACTTGCTCTGTTTTTTCCTGCATTTCCCCTCCAAGGGCTCCTCACATTTATTTCATATTCAGCAAATTTTTGCTGAGGACTGCTGTCCTACAATGCTCTGTCCCTCTGGCATTTGCCCTATTTTAACATCCAATTTTTCTCTTCGTTCTCAAATATATAGTTTCCTGTACATTAAAATTTGTAAAATTGGAAACCAAGCCTTTTACTTTTTTTGCAGCTTCATCCCACATCCATCTAATGCCTCCTATGTGCCAATAATGCTGTCTCTCAAATGATCAAAATGATACTACAGAACATTCTGATACTATAGAATATGCACTGAATAAATGAATAAAAATCTGTTGGCTTAATAAATAAATTCAGAACCCAACAGGCTCATTTGAGTTCCACGGTTCCTTTTTATTCTTGTAAGGAGGAAGAGTCCAATGAATACATACATATCCACCCTGTAGATGTGGAAGGCTATCTCTACATAAGCAGGGACTACATTTGAAACACTGTGCTTGCTTCTTACTCCACACAAGGGCAGGGAGAATACCGGCACCAAGTAAGTCATTCTGCTGTGAGGAAAGGATGAGCCTCAGAATCTCTCTCAGGATATGATTGGATGCAGAGTCAGCTTGGGAAGCTTGGGGACCTGGCGTGAGACAGTAGAGTCACACCTGCTCAGCCTCTGCAAATCCTGACTCCCCCGTTATGCTCCCAAACCTGCCGAGCTGTCATTCAGGTGGTGAGAGCCCAGCCTCCTAAGTGAAGCAGCTCCCCACCCACAAGGGTTCACTTTGTTCACACCCAGACACTGACACGCACCAACAGTCCACTGTGGAGACAGCAACTGCTATACATGCCCCATCCGGGCTGCTCCAGGAGGGCACTGCCCTGAGGACAACCCTGCGAGGCTGGCCAGGCAGCAGACGCTTCCAGCTGAACCCTCATCTCCCCGACCCAATCCAAGCCTTTCTAGGGGTGAGAGGGACAATAAACAAATCAAATGAAATTTCAAATCCTAGCTCCAATAGCTGTGTGACCTCCAGCAAGTTGTTTAACTCTGCTCTCTCGATCTCCTCCTCTATAAAATGGAGATCGTAATACCTACCTCACCGATGTGAACATTTAAATAAACCAAATGAGTGACATGCTTCACAGTTCTTATCACTCCATAATAGATGGTTATTATCCACTGAATAATGATTATATCACTGAAATCCAAAATTAGATTTTCCCTCTCACCCTAAATGATGGAGCATCAAGTGCTTTTGCAAGAATCTGTTAGTGTTTCCCTTCCTTCTCACCTATGTTCATCCTTCAGTTTTCTCTTCTGTTTCCCCTGTCCCTCCACTTCTATCCTTATCTACACACAGAAAAATGCAAGAGCTTGTTTTGAAACTACATTTGAAACAAAAAGAAATGACAGCCCAGTGTTAAGCTTGACCCCCAGTCATGTGCAGCAAGGGCAGCTCCATTACCTGTCCCTTTCTTGTGGTTGGAACATCATCCACTTTCCAGCACAGCCATCTCTGCACAGGCAGTCCTGTAACTTGTCAGAACACAGGATGCTCCTCCAGAGATTTTCCTTGTATACCAATTAGGAAACTGGAATAGATATTCTCACTCAGTTTGGTGCAAGAAAAGAAAGCATTTCAGTATCTTCCATTTTCACCAAATTCACCCAGAAAATATATTATTTAGAAAAACAGAAAGTGTGTGTATGTATACTAGAAAAATCGAAATATCTTTATGTGAAATTCTTCATATTTGGTTAAGCTGTTTGGGTTTTGTCTTTTCTTGTAGGAAGAAAAATACAATAACAGAACATTAGTCTATATTTTCCTGGAAATTGGCAGACCTGTGGATCTTGTTTTATTCTCCATTTGCTGAATCTTTTGTTATTAATATTTTAGTCTCTCAGCCTGCCCCAGGGATGGCGGCAGGGAGTGGAGCCCCACACAGGCCAAGCTAAGCCTGTAAGACCTGGCTGGAAAACCAGAAAAGCTGAGTGCATACAGGCCCCCATGCTGTAACTGGGGGACCCTGGTTGGAACCTGGCCATGGGAATTTTCTATGCAATCTTTGAAGCTAGCAAACTTCCCTGACTCACTTATTTTAACAGTTACAGATGTTAAACTTTGACCCACATGCAAACTTACCATTCCTATTTCTATGAGTCACCTGGAGTCCTTGTTAACATCTTGTCCACCAGACCATAACCTGGAACAGGACCCCCGAGTTTCCTCTATTGTGGTTTAAACATAATAACTCTTATTCTATAAAGCATTCTACTTTCACAATGATCTATAATATATATGTGCACCTCCCACCTTGGTTACCCAATAAAGGTTTTTGGAGAAAGGGGCTTGAGGCCTGCTGTCTATCAGATGCAGGTTGGCCCTCTCTCCCCTAGCACAAGCTGCCTGGGAAGTATTCACTTCATCCACAACACTGAGGGGTCTCTGCAGGTTGGAGCTTCCTCATCAGTTTTAGTAATGGAAAAATTCTCTGCCCTCTAGGAACCAAAGACTGTACCTAATAGATCTGTTAGCATGCCTTTCAGTGAATTAGCAAATAATGTATCTTTATCTTATATTTATTAAATAATGAGACATATATATGTACAATGACAAAGAAGCATCAGAGAGATACAACATAAGAACAGGACCTGGCTTTGAAGGTGGAGAAAGGGCCATGGATCAAAGAACAGTGTCTCAAAGCTGGAAAAGGCAAGGGAACATGTCTCCCCAAGAGCCTCCAGAAGGAACATGGCCTGCCCATTCTTTCATCTTAGCCCAGAGACACCCATGTTGAACTTCTGAACTACAAAACTGTAAGATAATAAATGTGTATGTTTAGCACACTAAGTTAGGGATACTGTGTTAGAGCAGTACTAGAAAGAAAATATGCTGACTCTAGCAAGCTAGAGTTTCCAGTAGAAATGGCCCAGACTGCAATTGCTATTCAGTTGCTGGTATGCAATAGCATGGATGAATGAATAACTGAATGGGTGAATAAATGAATGTTGTCTAGTGATTAGAAATGTCAAATAGATGCACAAAAAGTATTGGAAGATGTAGAAAGACAATATACTGGTTTATGGAGTATGCAGGTTATGAAGAAATTTAGACCAACTCAATCTCCCCCCCTCAAAAAAGAGTCTCTATTCCTTTATTTGTAGTGATTATATCCATAACTAGGAAGCCAATATATGAGCAGGCATTATTTTGCTAAGAATATCAAGTGATTACATAATTTGATAGTCTACTATAGAACAATATTGTGTTTATTAATGAAGATAGTGAGTTCCCTAAGCACAATTCTTTGTCAGACACTTGGTTAAAATAGGAGGCAAAGAATGCCTCCTAAGTAGAAAACAAAAGGCTTAACATATAAATGCATGGTTGAGATAACAGTATAATAAAAATATAGTGAACAAGCATAAATGATTGATCTCAGATCTTCCCCAGCTTTGGATGGGGAAAAAGCAGGTGCTGAGGTAGGATGAGGAAGCCTGAGCACTGAGGCTACTGAAGTCCAAGCTCACAGAGGTTGTCACCATCAAAGGGCACCTGGAGACTAAGGCTACTGAGTTCTTCAAATGGCACAAACTTGAGCCCAGCAGTGCACAATTCACACCAATTTGAGGCTTATTCTTTATAGTACTACTAATGTGATAGATCCTCCTTTCCAGAAAATTCCTCAATCAAGGAATCAGCATACATTGTGAATTCCCAAAATTATGTACTTGCAATGGTGGAAGAGAGAACAGAGGTAGCCACAGTGAGACTTGCAATTCAGTGAGGTTTCTAAGGACTTGGCTATGCAATGGGAAAATTCCTGGTTGCCTTTGTTCTCCTCAAAAACCAACTAAATGCACAGAATTTAAAATAGCACATCCCTGCCCTGAGGTTTCATGATACAGATAAAAATGTTGCTGATTTGAGGAGAATTTGAAATTTTCCATTAAGAAATGTGCAGCAATCACATTTTTTTTTCACATTTGGCAAACTGACAGATGACAGATGACAGAGCCTATGATGATAATAATGATAGATCTCCATAATTGGCATTCAAAGTAAATTAATACATTTCTACCCTTAGCCTTCCTTCAACAAGTACAGCCAAGCATTCTCATTAAATATGAAGGAAACAGAAAGGCGCCTTCTGGGAAGTTTTAATATAATCAGAACATGCACCAGAGAAATCAGACCATATGTACATCTGGAGATTGCTGTGCCAGTCCTATTTGATTGCATGCTAACTTCATTTATCTAGGATAAAATAACAGTTTGGTGGTGCCTGGATTGGCTCAGTTAGATGATTCTTTATTAAGATACTAATGTCAGAAGGAACTTCTGCTCAGTCTATCTGACTTCTCTCTAACCAATTTGAAAGAAAATTCTCTGATTATCACTACTGTAGGACTCAGACTCTCAGGGACCATTCCCAGTTCCAAACTTCCTATCTTACTCTCCCCAAAGCCAATAAAATGTCCCTCTACCTATGATATTTTTATGTCAAAAAACACATACTACACAGCTTTATGCACCCAAAACAACATAAAACACAAAATCCTCGCTCCAGGAACAGATATTTTACTGAAGAATATAGAGTTACCACACTCATCATGTCTCCTTCAATGTGTGACACCCCTCCAAAACAGATTTTCAAATCGAAGATGATCCTTAGAATATCCAGTGTTACTAAATATTAAAACAATACATAAAAATAGAACAAATTCTTTATTTGTGTCCTGGAAAGGCTGCTCTCCAATTATACAAAATCTACATATGATTTTTTAAGATAGTGAGGAAAAATGTATCCTTCTCACACTGTCACTGAAACTTGAATATGTGAGTTTTTCCATGATTAATGCAAGTAGCCAAAGGTAAAATAAACATTAAGGTCTTCACATTTCTGCTGGGTTCCCTCTCCATATACCCCACCCAACATCCTGCTATATAAAGGACCATGTATCCAATACACCATAAATCAGAAGAGCCAAATGAACAATAATAGATCCAGTACACTTCAGTATCAAAGATATTTGTAAAAATGAGACTGCAAAGACAAGGTACAAATTGTATGAGATTTTATCCTCAAAACTCTCAGAACTGCAAGTAGCAATTTCAGTTCAGGAATAACCCTGGCTGTTCCTGGTGTGCCTTTGCTACTAACAGTCACTGAGAAATGTCAGATTATCATGCTTCACTTCACCAGCAAAATTCAAGAGGCTGAAACTACTGACATACTACAGTATGGTTGAAAGCCTAGGGTCTCATTTCCACATCTGTCACTTATCAACAATGATTTAATCTCTTAGTCTTCAGTTTCCACATATACAAAATGGACATTATAACAAGGTCTATCTTTTAGGATTGTTATGATGAGTCCTCTAATATATACTGGAAAGTTAAAGTGGAGTTCCTATAAAACATGATTGATGTAAGGAAGGGAATTAGAAAACAGAGCTGAATGAAAAAAAAACTTCAGCATGGTGAGGGATCCCCAGCTGGCAGGCAGGTGCCATATCTGACACTCCATCAACCTGGTTAACACTGTTTGTCCTACCCTGGAAAACCCCTGAGGCTCTGTCTCACCCAACTTATGGGCCCAACCAAGCTATTAACAGTGGCTTTTCCCTTTGAATGACTGGTCTTGGCTCAGGCTTCATAAACTTTCTAAATCCTCTCAAACAAGCAACAGCTGCCTCAGTGAGCCCCCAATCTCCATACTTTTTGATAAATGGCCCCAGGCCCGGAACAAGCAGCAGCCAACTTTGGATCATAGTTGGGCTTCACTTGGGAACCTCCAAGCCTGGCATAAGTAACAACCATCTCAGATTGCTTTATAGCTCATGCAGGGTGGCCCTGGGCAGAAAACAGGCGGGGCTGACCTTGGCCCCACCTTGGGGCTCTGGGAAAATCCAGAGCCTGTGCATCCAGTAGACAGCTACAGACCACATTAGAGCAGCACCACCCTGACCCCACACAGCTGATCCTCCATATAGGACAGAAGTTGGTGATCAGTGGTCACAGCCAGTCCTTTCAGTTAACAGGCCTGGGTAAATTCCTCCCATTGATCTGCCAATAACAATTAAAGCTCAACTATAAGAGGAGGGTGTACTCAACCCACACAAAGGGCACACCTCAAGTACCCAGTTTGGGTGATAGGGGAGGCTGTGCCACTGGACCCTACAGGACACCTACTACCCATAAGACAGGGAGTCATAGCAGCTCTACCTAATACATAGAAACAAACATAAAGAGGCTGCCAAAATGAGGAGACAAAGAATAATGGCCTAAATGAAAAAAAAAAAAAAAAAACAGATCAAAACTCCAGGAAAAGATCTGAATGAAATGGAGATAAGCAATCTACTAGATGCAGAGTTCAAAACACTGGTTATATGGATACTCAAGAAACTTAGCAAGGACCCCAACAGCATAAAAAAATATCCAGTCAGTAATTAAATTAATTTACAGTGAAACAACAGTAGAGTGGATGAAACTGAGAAGTAAAGTAAATCAATATTTTGGAACATAAGGAAGCAAAACAGCAACCAATCAGAACAAGAAGATAAAAGAATCAAAAAAAAAAAAAAATGAGGATAGTGCAAGGAGCCTTTGGAATAACTTCAAACATTCCAACATTCACATCATAGGGATGGCAGAGAAGAAGAGAAAGAGCAAGAAATTTAAAACTTACTTGAAAAACTAATGAAGGAAAACTTCCCTAGTTTGGTGAAGCAAGTACAGAGAGTCCCAAATAAGGTGGACTTAAAGAGGCCCACTCCAAGATATATCATAATTAAAATGCCAAAGATTAAAGACAAAGAGAGAATCATAAAGGCAGCAAGAAAAAAAGTCATTAGTTATCTACAGGGGAGTTCCCATAAGACTGTCAGCTGACTTCCCACAAGAAATGTTATAGACTAGAAGAGATTGGCAAGAAATGTGCAAAGCCATAAAAAGCAGGGACCTACAGCTAATATTGCTCTACTCAACAAAGCTATTATTTAGAATCAGAGGGCAGATAAAAAGCTTCCCAGACAAGAAATAACTAAAGTAGTTCATCACCACCAAACCATTATTATATGAAATGTTGAAGAGACTTACTTAAGAAAAAGAAGATCAAGTCTATGAACAATAAAATGACAAAAATGTCAGTTAACTGGAGGGAAGGGCCCACAAAAAAGCAACACAACAACAAAAACCCCAAGTACAATCAGACAGCCTAAATAAATGGCATAAAGGACATCCTAAGAGCATCAAGATCAGGGGATCAAGAAAACTGCACCACTGAATTCCACAGGTCTCCTGCCACAAAAATCACACCACAAAGACAGGAAGTCAAAGTACATCAATCTAAGAAGCAGAAACAAATAAGAAGAGTCACCTTGTTTGAATGAGGAGACAAACAAACAAATCCCCATTGAAAGGAAAGGAGGAATCCCCAGGAAGACTGCTAAATGAAATAGAAGCAAGCAAACTATCACACATGGAATTCAAAATAACAATGATAGAGAAGCTCAATGAGCTCAGCAAGCTCAAAGAAAACTACAACTTCAGGGGAACTACAAAGAACTCCAGGGAAGCAAAAGGAACCTACTGAGAACTACACCAGCATTAAAAAGGATGTAGAAATTATCAATAAGAGCAAGGAGGAAATAAAGGATACATTTTCTGAATTGAAATAGAAGGAATCAAAAGCAGGCTAGAAGAAGCAGAGGATCAGATCAGGGAGCTGGAGGACAATGTAGGAAAAAATTCCCAGATAGTGCAACAAAATGAAAAAAGACTGAAAAAGAATGAAAAGGCTTTAAGAGAGCTACAGGACAACATGAAATATAATAATATCCATATCATGGGGATACCAGAAGGAGAAGAAGAGCAAGAGATAGAAAACCTGTTTGAAAAAGTAACGACAGAAAACTTCTCTAACTGGATGAGAGATAAAGTCACTCAAGTTCAGGAAGCACAGAGGGTCCCAATAAAGATGAACCCAAATAGACCCACTACAAGAAACATCATAACTAAAATGGTAAATTTCAGAGACAAAGAGAGAGTCCTAACAGCAACAAGATAGAAACAGCTGATAACATACAAGGGGGCTCTGATAAGGTTGTCAGCTAATTTCTCAACAGAAACACTACAATCCAGAAAAGAATGGCAAAAAAATATTCCAAGCAATGAAAAACAAAGGCTTACAATCAAGACTACTCTACCCAGCAAGGCTCCTATTCAAAATGCAAGGTGAAATAAGGAATTTCCCAGACCAAAGAAGGCTAAAAGAATATATCTCCACCAATCCATCACTGCAAGAGATGCTAAAGGGTCTGGTTTAAGAAGATGAAGAAATAGAGAGACAGAAGGAGCACAGATATTAAGAGGAAAATTGACAATGAATAAGTATTTATCAATAATAACCTTAAATATAAATGGATTAAATGTACCAATCAAAAGAGATAGGGTACCTGAATTAATAAGAACACATGGCCCATATAAATTCTGTCTACAAAAGACCCACCTCAGAACAAAAGATTGACACAGACTGAAAGTGAAGGGATGGAAAAAATTATTTTAATCAAATGGACATGAAAAAAAGGCAATACTTAATATCAGACAAGAAAGATTTCACAATGAAGGCCATTAAAAGAGACAAAGAAGGACATTTCATAATACTTAAGTGAACAATCCAGCAAGAAGATATAACTCTGGTAAACATATATGCACCTAACATAGAAGCACCCAAATATGTAAGAAAAATCTTGGAGGACTTCAAGAAGGATATCAATAGTAACACACTAAAGTAGGGAATGTTAACACCCCATTATCAACAATGGACAGATCTTCCAAGCAAAGAAACACCAAGGATATTGTGGTATTGAACAACACTGTAGACCAAATGGATTTAATTGATGTATACAAAACCTTTCACCCCAAAGAAGCAAAATACATTCTTTTCAAATGCACATGGAATATTCTCAAAGATATACCACATGATATGACACAAAACAAGCCTCAATCAGTTTAAGAAAATTAAAATTCTATCAAGCATCTTCTCAGATCACAAAGGCTTGACACTAGAAACTAACCTCAAGGAAAGAAAAGAAAAAAAAAAAACCAAAATACTCAAATTCATGGAGACTGAATAACATGCTATTAAATAATGAGTAGGTTAACAATTAGCTCTAGGAGGAAATCAAAAAGTTTCTGGAAACAATTGAAAATGAACACACAACAGCCCAAAACCTATAGGATTAGCTGAAGGCAGTCCTCAGAGAAAAGTTCATAGCAATACAGGCCTACCTAAAAAGGATAGAGGAATCACAAATAAACAACCTAACCCTCCAACTACAAGAACTAGAGGACCAACAAACAAACAAAACCCACAGCAAGTAGAAGGAAGGAAATAATCAAGATTAGAGCAGAATTCAATGACAAAGAGACTAAAAGAACAATTCAAAGGATCAATAAATCCAAGAGCTGGATCTTTTTTTTAAATTGAATAAATAAAAAATAAAATAGCAAAAATACTTATCTACCAACAATTGAATATAAAAACCAAACTAAGCAAACAAGGAGAACAGAGACAGAATCATGGGTATGGAGAGCATCTTGATTGTTGCCAAATCGGGAGATGGAGGGGGAATGGGTAAAGAGGTGAAGATATTAAGAAGTACAAACTCAAGAACCTAGTATAAAGGAACCATGGACATGGACAACAGGTGGGATTGACTTTGGGTGGAATGGGTGGGTGGGGAGGGGGACAGAGGGGAGCAAAAAGGGGATGGATGTAATACAACAACAATAAAATTTAAAAAAAAAAAGTGCAAACTGATAGTCACAGAATAGGAAATGAAAAAGCCAAAGAAACTACACACATGACCCATAGACATGAACAATGGTGTGGGGATTGCCTGAGGGAATAGCAGATGGTGGGAGGAAAGGGGGAAATATTGGGACAACTACAATAGCATAATCTATAAAATATAAGTTAAAAGAAAAAGAATGTCAATTAGACTGAATATAATAATAGAAAACTGAAAAGAATTTGTAAATGAGTAGATTACTCACCCTTGGTGTTTGAGAGTTTAACAGGTGACATAAAAAGCTAAGAGCCCTGGCTGGTGGTACAGTGGATAAGGCACCTGCCTGCGAACCCAAAATCGCTGGTTCAATTCCCAGCGAGGGTGTATAACCAGGTTGCAAGCCAGGTCTCCAGCCAGGTCTGCAGCTGGAAGCAGGTGAAAGGCAACCATACGTTGATGTCTCTCTCCCTCTCTGCCTCTCTCCCTCCCCCTTTCTCTAAAAATAATAAATAAAATCTTTTTTTTTAAAGCTAAGAAACTGAAACAAAGCACCACTGTCTATTCCCAGAGTAGGTCCCTGTGAGGACCAGAACCATAGGCAGGCATGGACAGATGCACATTGGGCATTATTTAGAAATAGAAAACTGCTAACATTCAAGCCACACCTATCACAGATCTGGCCTGCTGGAACTACATACCTTTCAGGAGACAGTTTATTACTTGGGAAGTAGCAGCTGGTACCCACTTCACAAGTGTTCCCATAGGAAGAATGTAGAAAAGAAGTGTTCATAAGAGCCTATGTACCCCTATGTTCATAGCAGCACTATTTACAATAGCCAAGTGCTGGAAACAGCCTAAGTGCCCATCAGTAGATGATTGATCAAAAAACTTTGGTACATTTACACAATGGAATACTACACAGCAGAAAGAAAGAATGAACTCCTACCCTTTGCAACAAGATGGATAGAAATAGAAAGTATTATGCTTAGTGAAATAAGCCAGTCAGTGAAGGACAAATACCATTTGACCTAGTATAAAGGAACCACGGACATGGACAACAGGTGGGATTGACTTTGGGTAGGAAATGGGTAGGTGGAGAGGGGGGCAGAAGGAAGCAAAAAGGGGGTAGATGTAATACAACAACATTAATTTTTTTAAAAAAATGAAAAATATCACCCTGTTTTTGCATAAGACTTCTCCCCAAGTTGAATTGTCTTTACATAATAGCCTAACAGATTCAAAGAGTTCAGAGACTGCACTGCAATACCATCCAGATGCACAAGCATTGATAAATCAACTCATGTTTCTATGTAGAGTTGAATAATATCAATCATACTGAGTGCATTAAGTCCATTATGTGCCAAGTGACATAGCTACTCTTCATCAGAGGACAAACCTAAGTACATAAACATAACAGCAGGACATGTACCTCCAAAACTGCTAGAAGACATAGGTTTCTGCTCCAACATAACACAATATGTCATTTGGGTAGGTCTCCTCCCTAGGTCTTAGATTTCTTATTTGTAAAAGGAGGTACTGGGACAAGAAAATCATAATTTTTTTTTCCAGAGCTTCTCATTTATTAATCAGGGTTGGTTTGAGTTTTTCTTTTCTTTTCTTTTTCTAAGCTTCAGCCACTATGCCAGTATTTCCTACTATGATAAGATTGAGCACTACATCCAGGACCACAGCAAATGCCAGAGAAAATTGGTTCTATGCCCAAAAATGGTCCCAAGTAGATCGTTTGGCCCCTCAATGCTGGGTGGGGAGAAGAAAAACCCTTCCTCTAGCTTAGAGCAGGATGGGGACACAGCCGACAACAGAAGAAAGAATGTGATTTTAATTTCTTCCTGTCCTCCTTCTCCCTCTAATCCAAAGCTGCCTCACATAGTTACTGACTTAGGAAGAATGTACTAGAAGCTGAAGCTATTTCAATTAAAACTACCAACAATCTTGACTATGAGGAATGTTCATTAAAAGAAATAAATACATTCTGCAGTGTGCCTGAACTACAGATTGTCTGCAAAGTGGCCCATGTGGTGCAGCTACACAGACTTCATTACCTAGTGAAATCTGGGTCTTACTCTTGGCAAGAGCCTTCATTTAACTAACTCAAACCCTATCCCCACCCGCCTTGGCTGGCTCAGAAGAATGAGAAGAATTAATACCATTGAATAACATATTAGGCACTTACCTTATGTAGTAGATACACTGTTCTTTTGTGTTCTAATGCTTTCTCACATAACTATCACCTAAACAAGGAAGCCACTGTGCACATTTTTTATACATCTTAGAAGAAGAGTTCAATAAATTCAGGATCATTCAATTCTTCAGAGGTCCTTTTCTCCTTTGAATTTTCAATTCTCTACCCTCTTTGATATATATGTTTATATAATTGGCACAGGAATGATTATTCAAAATTTGATTTTTTATGAAATGTGTTGTCTATGAACACATTTCATGAAATATGTTTGTCTATGTCAAATGAAATGAAGAGCAGTATTTCAACATCTCACTGGCTTTGGAATTTGGATTCTGGATGGCAATTTGGATAGTAAATCTTACATTTCTTTTCATTTTCTTTGAATTGTTAAGAAATTGTGCATGTGTGTTCTTTTAAATTTATAGTCAGCTCTGAAATTATAATGTAATAGCTTTAAAATGGTCCAAAGTGCCTCTAATGGGAATGAATTATAATGGAGCATATCAAGGAAGGCACTGAGCATTATTTGGAATGTGGTTTTGTTTCCATCTTGATTTATCCTTTGCCCATGGCTTCATTAGGGTATCACTGCATCAGTTTCTGCTGCATGGCAAGTTTACATCTAACCACGCACTAGCCAGTGCAGAAGAGCAGAGAGCTCTACTCCTGGAGAACTGTAGTCCCCTGAGAAAACAGAAGCTTTCTGTTAAATAATTCCTGACTCCACCAATGGAAGAAATGCCATACAGGACAGTTTCACCACTCTTTTCAAAAAATATATTTCATGCTTCTTCCCTGACCCCTTCCGTAAGGCCTCCATAGGAAATCAAGACTAACAGCCTTTTCTAACAAGATATGTTACACTACAATGTGTGATGACGTGAGGTGACAATTATTCATCCTTCCAGAATATGCTATCTCTCTTGAGAACATGCTCTCTCTCTTGATTATTAAAAAAACAGTAACAATAAAACTAAGAGTAATAATCACAGTTATAAAATAGTTATTACATACAACACTATGCTAATATTCACATACATGAGCTCATTTAACATACACAAACTCCAGGGGGAAGTATTGTCTCCCTGGAGGAAATTAAGTCTCTTCAACTGTGCTTGCGAATTTAATTTCTGAAGACCACCACAAAAGAAAAACAGGTGGAGCCAAGTTCTAAGCCAGGCTGATCCTAAATTGGTACACTTAACCAGTTGTATATGATGACAATAGTCAGAAGGCATCTCAGAAATTGACAAATGAGTTGGAATTAGTATATTGAGGCCAATGCACTGTTGCTTAAATAGCTTTCTGAAGAATTCCTCTCAGCCAGAAAGCTGTCTTGATTATGCATACTCTTTTAAAAAGTAGTAGGTGCTTATGGTGTGCCACACATTTTTCTAAGTAATTTACCTGAATTAACTCATTTGATCCTTGTTAGGTACCCTTTTAAATCACTACAGTGACCATCCTATTGACAAAGAACATGGGACAGGTAGAAGTGAAGTAACATGGGGAAACCACACCACCAGGAAATGTGGAGACTCGATTCAGAACCAGGTTGTTTGGTCCTAGTGCCCACCTTCTAAATTGACATTATGCTGCCTCCTCTCTGTGGTGACAAAATGGTTTGTGAGGTTTTGTTTTATTATGAAAATAAAAGCCTAGGGACTGAACCTGGATAAGCAAAGTCTGGACAATGAAATAGCTAACCTGAGTCTGCATAAGAAATGAACAAGAATTTGAGGATTTAGGAAAAGACAAAGAGGGCCCAGAATCAGCACAGCAACCCACCATCCAGGTCCAAAAGATGAACAAAAAAGATCACAGAGGTGAAAATAGTCCCATGACCATTCAAAAGGAAGTATGTCCTCTTTTATTTTAAGCTGCTTGCTGTACTGCACTGCCAAGTAACCATGCCATGACACCCAGGGCCTTGATGGGGACACTTTTGGTATCACTGGAATTGGGATGGTGTCCAGCCGAGAACTGCTATACAGCAAAGGACCAGTAAGCAAGGAGGTAAATTGTTAGAAAGTCAGCAGAGATATTTGGGGAAAACAGAACCATCCTCCAGTGCTGTACAGAGATGAGATTAAACCCCAACCATAAATTGAATGGAGACACAAGCCAATTTTACTCAGTCTAACAGACAAGCCCAGTACAACAAGCTAGAAGACTTGGGGACTCTCCACTGAAACATGGGTTGGGTTACACTTAAAAGCTTCTATTTCTAAAAGTATACACTCAGTAAGTATTTACACATGCTAGGATTTCTTTAAGATGATAAGGATACAGCAATGAGCAAAACAAGCTTGGTTCCCTGCCCCGTTGGAGCTTATTTCTAATGAGAAAGTTTGATAATTAAGCAATAAGTTGTACTACAGTCCAACGGTAGTACAAGTGGTATGTAACAAGTGGTTGATAAGAGAACTCCAGGTGTTTGTTTGGGGAGCAGACAGCCAAGGACCCCTAAAATAATCCAGAAGAGGAGGTGTTTGAAGTGAAATGAAAACCAGGGCAGAAGGAAGAGAAAGCACAGGAAAGTCAGGAAAGTCAGGAGGCCTGCATGTTTGGGAACAGAAATAAGTGCACATCTGGTGGGGAACCAAGATGCTGGAGGAGTAAGTGGCTGGCTCCTCCCAGGACCAATCTGGAATTAAAACTTAGTTGGGGAGAAATCACCCAGAATAACCAACAGAGCATCAGCTGGAAAGAAGCTTTATAACCACAGACAGAATAGAAGAGGCCACTTCATCACAATGTGTCTGGTAGGAAGTACAGAGACATGAGAGGGCTGGCTGGGCTCCCACAGGCAACAGCTGAAGGGACGGAAAAACATCTCAGCAGCCAGGATTTCCACCTGAGAAGGGTGGGCTCTAAACCCCCAGCTGGGCTTCCCACCCTATAGCAACACAGCTGAGAGTAAAACAGCATCTGACTGTGAAAAGCAAAAAGCCCCAGGGTTTGCTAGCCTGAGATGGCTAGAGACAGAGGATTACTAAAGTGACCATGTATGAAAACACATTGGCACTCACTTACCCTGGGCTCCAGCAGAAGGAGGACAGAGTGGACTAGAGATGCTTCAGGAAAATATGTGGTAGCTTTGAGGAGAGAAATGAGGGAGCAGCCAATGGGGTCCAAGTGCTGACTCATCCCCAACATCGCAGAAAGACTACACTACTCCACCCTGTGTCAGCATGAGACAATGTCATAGCCCCTCCCATTGGAATCAATCTGCCCTGCCCAGCAGTGCCTGAACCTGGCAGCTGATCTCAGATTGACTGAATTAAAAACTAAATTAACTTGCCACACCCAGCAGTGCCTAAACTGATCACTGATCACAGATTGGTTGGATTACAACTGAATTAATCTGTCCCACCCAGCAGCTCCTAAACCTTACAGCTGATCACAGATTAATTAGATTAAAATATGAAGGACACAGACAAAGGCAGTGGATCTCTGGTTGGCTCTAACAGGCTGACTAGGCCCAGATTATGGGAAAACCTGACATCACCAGAGGTGGATCCAGGAAGTAAAGAAAGTGCACCTCTACATGAAGAAAGGTCACACCACAGAGGCAGGAACCAAAAAAAAAGCCCAATTTAAGAAGCAAAAACAGACCTGGCTGATAGCACAGTGGATAAGGCGCCAGCCTGCGAACCCAAAGGTCGCTGGTTCGATTCCCCAGTCAGGGCACATAACCAGGTTGCAAGCCAGGTCTCCAGCCAGGTCTATAGCTGGAGACAGATGAAAAGCAACCATACATTGATGTTTCTCTCCCTCTCTGCCTCTCTCCCTTCCTCTCTCTCTCTGGAAATAATAATAAATAAAATCTTAAATAAAAAAGAAGAAGAAGAAGAAGAAGAAGAAGAAGAAGAAGAAGCAAAAACAAACAAGAAGAGTCACCTAAAATGAGGAGAAAAATAAAACAGTCAATCGCCGAAAGGAAAGGAGGAATCCCCAGAAAGACTGCTAAATGAAATAGAGGCAAGCAAACTATCAGGCATGAACTTCAAAATAATGATAATAGAGAAGCTCAAGAAGATCAGCAAGCTCAAAGAAAACTACAAACAACTCCAGTGGAACTATGAAAAACTCCAGAAAAGCTACAAGGAACTTACTGAGAAATATAGCAGCATTAAAAAAGGCATAGAAACTATCAATAAGAACCAAGAAGAAATGAAGAATACAATTTCCTAATTGAAGAATACAGAAGAAGGCATTCAAAGAGGTTAGAGGAAACAGAGGACCAAATCAGTGAGCTTGAGGACAACATGGGGAAAAATACCCAACCAATGCAACAAAATGAAAACAGACTGAAAACAAATGAAGAGGTTTTAAGAGAGCTGCAGGACAACATGAAAAGCAACAATATTCATATCAGAGGGATAACAGAAAAAGAAGAGAAGCAAGGGATAAGAAAACCTGTTTGAAAAAGTAATGACAGAAAACTTCCCTAACTTGACGAGCAAAAACATTACTTAGTTAGGGAAGCACAGAGGATCCCAATGAAGATGAACCCAAACAGGCCAACTCCAAGACCCATCATAATTAAAATGGCAAATTTCAAAGACAAGGAGAGAATCCTAAAAGCAGCAAGAGAGAAACAGCAAATAACATATAAGGTTATCAGCTGATCTATCAACTGAAACACTTCCAGCCAGAAGGGAATGGCAAAAAATATTCCAAGTGATAAAAAGGAAAAAAAAAAAAATGCCTGCAACCAAGAATACTCTACCCAGCAAGGCTCTCATTCAAAGTGGAAGGTGAAATAAGGAGTTTCCCAGACAAAAGAAGGATAAAAGAACACATCTCCACCCAACCAGCATTGCAAGAGATGATAAAGAGTCTGCTTTAAAAAGATGAAGGAACAGAGAGAGAAAGGGAGGAACACAGGTAGAAAGGGTTATTATTAATATCAATATATAAGTACCTGTCAATAATAACCTTAAACATAAATGAATTAAATGCACCAATCAAGACATAGTGTAACTAAATGGATAAGGAAACTCAACCCATACACAGGCTATCTACAACAGACCCATCTCAGAACAAAAGATCAACACAAACAAAGTGAAGGGATGAAAAAAATATGTCAAGCAAATGGACATGAAAAAAAGGCTGGGATAGCAACACTTATATCAGACAAAACAGATTTTACAATAAAGGCAATAAAAAGAGACAAAGAAGGACATTTCATAATACTTAAAGGAACAATCCAGCAAAAAGATAGAACCCTTGTAAACATATATGCACCCAACATAGGAGCACCCAAATATATAAGGAAAATCTTGGAGGGCTTCAAGAAGGATATAGATAGCAACACACCCATAGTAGGGGGTTTTAATATCCCATTATCAACAATGGACAGATCTTCCAAGCAAAAACCACCAAGGATATCATGGCTTTGAACAACACTCTAGTTGAAATGGACTTAACTGATATATACAGAACTTTCCACCTCAAAGAAGCAAACTACACATTCTTTACAAATGCACATGGGATATTCTCAAAGATAGGTCACATGGTAGGATACAAAACAAGCCTCCACAAATTCAAGAAAATTGAAATCATACCAAGCATCTTCTCAGATCACAATGTCTTGAAACTAGAAACCAACCTCAAGGAAAAACAAACAAAAAACATTCTAATTCATGGAGACTGAATAACATGATATTAAGTAATGAATAGGTTAATGATGAGATCAAAGAAGAAATCAAAAAGTTTCTGGAAACAAGTGAAAATGAATTCACAACAGCCCAAAACCTGTGGGACACAGCAAAGGTAGTACTCAGGGGGAAATTCATAGCAATACAGGCTGACCTAAAAAGACTAGAAATTCATACAAACAACCTAACCATAAAGCTTCAAAAACTAAACAACATAGAGACTAAAAGCACAATTCAAAGGATCAATAAATCTAGGAGCTGGTTCTTTGAAAAGATAAACAAAATTGACAAACCATTAACTAGACTCATCAAGAAAAAAAAGAGGACCAAAATAAATAAAATCAAAAATGACAGAGGAGAAATCACAACTGATACCACAGAAATACAAAAGGTTGTAAGAAATTTGTACATACAACTTTCTTCATTTGTACGTACAAATGAAGGAATTTGACAACCTAGGTGAAATGGATAAATTTCTGGAAATGTATAACCTACCAAAACTCAATCAAGAAGAAGCAGAAAGCCTAAATAGACAAATAACAACTAGTGAAATTGAAGAAGTAATCAAAAAACTACCAGCGCACAAGAGTCCTGGACCAGATGGCTACACAGATGAATTTTACCAAACATTTAGGGAATAATTAACTCCTATCCTCTTCAAACTATTCCAAAAAATCCAAGAAGAGTTCCCTCCCCAACTCTTTTTATGAGGCCAGTATTATTCTAATTCCAAAACCAGGTCAAGACCCAACAAAGAAAGAAAACTACAGGCCAATGTCTCTAATGAACATAGATGCAAAAATTCTCAACAAAATATTGTCAAACCAGATCCAGCAATATAAAAAAATTATGCACTATGAACAAGTGGGATTCATCCCAGAGATGCAAGGATGGTTCAATATTCACAAATCAATAAATGTAATATACCACATAAACAAAATGAAAGACAAAAACCATATGATCATATCAATAGATGCCAAAAAACACATTTGATAAAGTACATTAACCATTTATGATAAAAACCCTCAGCAAGATGGGAATAGAGGAAGCATACCTCAACATAAAAAAAGGCCATATACAAGAAATCTACAGCCAACATCATACTCAACAGGCAAAAGCTAAAAGCCTTTCCCTTAAGATCAGGAATAAGGCAAGGGTGTCCACTCTCTCCACTTCTATTCAACATAATCTTGAAAGTTCTAGCCACAGTGATCACACAAGAAAAAGGAATCAAAGGCATCCAAATTGGAAAGAAGGAATTATTTGCATATGACATGATAGTGTACATACAAAACTCTATAGACTCCACTAAAAATAGTCTCCAACTAATAAGTGAATTTGGCAAAGTAGTTGGATACAAAATCAATATCCAGAAATCAAAGGCATTTTTATACACCAACAATGAAACATCAGAAAGAGAAGCTAGAAAACAAATCTTATTTGCCATAACAACAAGAAAAATAAAGTACTTAGGAATAAACTTAACCAAGGAAGTAAACAAATTGTACTCAAACCTACAGACCACTGAAAAAAAATTAGGAAGATACAAATACATGGAAGTATATACCATATTATGGTTAGGAGGAATTAACATAATTAAAGTGTCCATACTACCCAAAGCAATCTATAGATTCAATGCAATCCCTATTAAAATACCAATGTCATATTTCTCAGAATTAGAAAAAACACTTAAAAATTCATACAGAGTCAAAAATGACCCCAAATAGCTACAACAATCCTGAGAAAGAACAACAAAGAAGGAGGACTCACAATACTGGATATCAAGTGATATTACAAAGCCATAGTCATCAAAACAGTCTGGTTTGGGCACAAGAACAGACAAACAGATCAATGGAATGGAATAGAGAGCCCAGAAATAAGCCCAGGACTCTACAGGCAACTAATATTCAACAAACGGGGAAAGAGCTTAAAATGGAGTGCAAATAGCCTCTTCAACAAGTAGTGTTGGGAGAATTGGATAGGCACATGCAAAAAAATGAAACTAGACCATCATACACCAGGATAAACTCAAGATGGATAAAAGACTTAAACATAAGCAATGCCACCATAAAAGCTCTAGAGGAAAACATAGGCAAAAAAAAATTGCAGATATCCTATACAACAAAATTTTCACTGAAATATCTCCCAAGGCAAGGAAAATAAAGGAACAAATAAACAAACAGGAATACGTCAAGCTGCAAAGTTTCTGCTCAGCCAAAAAAAAAAAACAAAAAAATCAACAAAATAAAAAGGAAACCAACCACATAGGAAAACTTATTTGCCAATGACACCTGAGACAAAGGTTTAATCTCCAAAATATATGAAGAACTAATACTACTCAACACCAGGGAGAGAAACAACCCAATTATAAAATGGACAAAGGGCCTAAACAGATGCTTCTCCAAAGAAGACATACAAAGGGCCCATAGGCACATGAAAGAATGCTCAACATTACTAGCCATCAGAGAGATACAAATTATAACTACGAGATACCACCTCACACCTGTCAGAATGGCCTTCATCAACAAATCAACAAACAAGTGCTGACAAGGATGTGGAGAAAAGGGAACGCTGGTGAACTGTTGGTGGAAATGCAGATTGATGCAGCCACTATGGAAGACAGTACAGAATTTCCTCAAAAAACTAAGAACAGAACTACCTTATGACCTAGTGGTTCCAACCCTAGGATTATACCCAAAGAATACTGACACACCAATTCAGAAGAATCTATGCACCCCTATGTTCATAGCAGCGCTATTTACAATAGCCAAGTGCTGGAAACAACCAAGTGACCAATGGGTCAAAAAATTTTGGTACATTTACACCATGGAGTTCTATGCAGCATAAAGAAAGAAAGAACTCCTACCATTTGCAATAGCATGGATAGAAATAATGGGTATCATGCTTACTGAAATAAGCCAGGCAGCCAAAATTAAATACCACACGTTCTCACTTAATATAGGAGACTAATGAACAAACAAACAAACAAACAAAACAGAACCAGAGACATGAATACAAGGAACACACTTTCAGTGTGCAGAGGGGAGGGGGAGGGAAGAAAGGGAAAAGAAGGCAAAGAAGGGGAACAGTTTAGTCAAGGAACTAGCATGGATGACCCATGGACACAGACAACATGTGGGATTGACTGGTGGGGGGAGGGGATGGATAAGGATGGTAGGGAAGGGGATAGCAGAGGGGAAAAATGACATGAATGTAATATAAAACAATAAAAATAAATTTTAGACCCTGGCTGGTGGCACAGTGGACAAGTGCCCAAAGGTCGCTGGTTTGTTTCCCAGCCAGGGCACATAACCAAGGTGCAAGCCAGGTCTCCAGCCAGGTCCACAGCTGGAGGCAGGTGAAAGGCAACCATACATTGATGTTTCTCTCCCTCTCTGCCTCTCTCCCTTCCCCTCTCTAAAAAATAATAAATAAAAGTATTTTTTAATTAAAATTAAAAATAAATAAATATTTAAAAATAAAATAAAATAAATGTAAATGGCATCAAAAATGATCCTGAACAGCTACAGCAATCTTGAGAAAGAAGAACAAAGTAGGAGGAATCAAAATACCAGATATCAAACTGTATTACAAAGCCACAGTAATCAAAACAGTCTGGTACTGGCACAATACCAGACGTACGATCAATGGAACAATAGAGAATCCATAAATAAGCCCAGGGCTCTATAGGAAACTAATATTCAATAAAGGGGGAAGGACCATAAAATGAAGTGAAAATTGCCTCTTCAACAAGTGATGTTGGGAGAATTGGACAGGCACATGCAAAAAAATGAAACTAGACCACCAACTTATACCATACAGCAGAATAAACTCAAGATGGCAAAAAGACTTAAATGTAAGCTGTGCCACCATGTAAGTCCTAGAGGAAAACATAGGCAGTAAAATTTCAGATATCCCATGCATCAATATTGTCACTGATATCTCTCCCAGGACAAGGGAAATAAAGGAACAAATAAACAAATGGGACTACATCAAATTGAAAAGTCTCTGCTTAGCTAAAAAAAAATCAAAAGAATGAAAATGGAACCAACCATAAGGGAAAATATATTTGCCAATGATACTTCAGACAAGGGTCTGATCTCCAAAATATATAAAGAACTTATACAACTCAACACCAGGGAGACAGACAGCCCAATCAAAAATTGGGCAAAGGACTTGAACAGACACTTCTCCAAGAAGGACATACAAAGGGCCCATAGGCACATGAAAGAACGTTCAATATCACTAGCCATCAGAGAGATGCATATTAAAACCACAATGAGATACCACCTCACACCTGTCAGAATGGTCATCATCAACAAATCAACAAACAAGTTTTGGTGAGGATGTGGGGAGAAGGGAACCCTGGTGTACTGCTGGTGGAAATGCAGACTAGTGTAACCACTATGGGAGACAGTATGGAATTCCTCAAAAAACTAAAAATAGAGCTGCCTTATGACCTAATGATTCCACTGCTAGGATTATACCCAAAGAATCCTGAAACACCAATTCAGAAGAATCTGTGCATCCCTATGTTCATAGCAGCGCTCTTTGTAATAAACAAGTGCCAGAAACAACAAAAGAGTCCTTCAGTGGGTGAATGGATAAAAAAACTTTGATACATTTACATAATGGAAATACTACAAAGCAGGAAGAAAGAAGGAACTTCTACCATTTGCGATAGCATGGATGGAACTTGAGAGTATCATGCTTAGTGTAAAAAGCCAGGCAGCAAAAGATAAATACCACGTGTTCTCACTTAATAAAGGAGACTAATGAACAAAACAAACAGACAGGCAGAACGGAACAAGAGACACAAAAAAAAAGGGAGCAGAATAAAGGTGACTAGTGGGGAGGGGAATAAGGGAGAAAGTAGGGGAAGGGTTCAGTCGAGAAGCTACTGCGAAGGACCCATGGACATGGACAACAAGTTGCAGATTGACTGTGGGAAGGGGGGCAGGGAGGGTGGGGCAGTAGAGAGCAATGGGGGAATAATGAAACAACTGTAATACAATAATAATAAATAAAATTTTTTAAAACAACTCTACTGAATTACCCCCATTTTACAGATAAGAAAACTGAGGTTGAAAGCCATCACTCACTTGTAAGTAGTAGATACATGATTTCAACCACCAGTTCACTTCCATGCACTCACACCACCACCCCATGCAACCTGTCCTAAAGACAAAATTCCCTAGAGCGAGTACTAACCTAAGTTGTGCACAGCATGCACTAGCCAACTGAATAAACATTTACTGAGCCTGAGCCAGGCTGGGGATACACCATGAAAATGGCCCAGTCCATCCCCTAAGTGGCCAGTCCAGTGGCAGAACAGACACCATGTGAAAGGAGTGATGAGTGAGGGTGTTAGCACACAGTGGGTGGACATTTCACTCCTTCTGGGGCAGAGATGTGACCAGCCAAGAATTCCTGCAGAGGACGATGCTAGAGCTCCCATTGAAGGGTAAGTGGCATTTGACCAGCTGGGCAAAGAAGAAAAGAACAGGAGAGTGCATAATGGTTTGGTTTTGTTTAGGGAACAGAAAATTGGCTAAAGATTTGGGGTGGCTGAGAGAAATGGCAGGAGATGAGACTGGAGATATGGGATGTTTCAGACTTGTCTGAGCAACACTCAGAGAACAATTACATTCTCCAAAAACACACGTTCTGCTTCCATAACCAGTCAGATGAAAGAACATCCTGAAAACAATGGATGTCTCTATGCATCATTAAAGTGTGTCCTTGAGGCCCTGGCTGGTAGCACAGTGGATAAGGTGCCAGCCTGCGAACCCAAAGGTCACTGGTTCGATTCCCCAGCTGGGGCACATGACCAGGTTGTAAACCAGGTCTCCAGCCAGGTCCATAGCTGGAGGCAGGTGAAGGGCAACCATACATCAATATTGCTTTCCTTCTCTGCCTCTCTGCCTTCCCCTTTCTCTAAAAATAATAAATTTTTTAAATCTTTTTTAAAATATTTTAATTAAAAAATTAAAAAATAAAGTGTGTCCTTGACCAGAGATCTTCCCTAAAGACTTTCTTTCCAAATCCTGATTCTTTGCCCTGGGGTCCAATTTTGAAACTGCATCATCCCCAGTGTTCCTTCCCCATAGAGCAGACATTGAAATCTTATAAGCAAATTATAGATTATCCCATATAGGATGGAGTAATGCCTTACACAAGGAGTGGCTACTCTACCTCAAGACTTCCATCCCTCTAAAAATACCTGAAGTCTATACCAAGGATAAAAATAAATCCCTAAATCCCAACACAATCATTTTGAAATATTGTATCAACTTCTGTTACATAAAGACCCAAGACACTGTTTCAGATGTGTATGCATGTGTCTTCAAAATACACATGGTGTTAAAATCCACTATGGATTTTAACATTTCTCCTCTAATGATAATAGTCAAAGCAATTCTGCTTTTCAATTAGTTGTTTTGTTTTTTTTTTTTTTTAAGCATTATGACTGGAAGAGACTTTAAGCCATTAACATAATTTGACAAACCTAATTACACACACTCATACATACTTCATACATAAAGATTTATCATATATATGTTCAAATGAAAAGGCCAGGTTGGAACTGGAATCAAATTGGCATAAAAATTAATTAACATGACTTTTTTATTCTCTACTTAATGCAAATAGCTTTGCAATAACTTTTATTCTCAATGTCTTCCAACAGCCTTACAAGGAAAACAAATATTTAGCCACAATATTACAAATAAAAGGAGGTCTGCAAAGATTACAGGGTGGCTATGATTTTGTGTGAAATGAAGCAGGATGTTGAAACAAAATCTGGGTGATTCAGGAGAGAAAAATGCTAATGAAAGGGAAAAAGAGAACCTCTATGCCAACCTCCCCATATTACATATGAGAAACAGAGGTTCAGAGGGAGTAGGAAGTTGACCCTCAGGCACAGGGTGTGAGTGGAGAACCAGGACTAGGGCCACATTCTCTGACACCTGGGTCAATATTCTTCCCAACTCTTTTCTTTGCAAACTAGTTTATACATAACCCCCAGAGGTTCAGAGAAGAGACCTACAAAGTGCTCACAGTCACAGGACAGAGTTCAAGTATCAAATATGTTTGAAGATTGGAAGGGAGATAACATTATTTTATTTATGTAATTTTGTATCATTCTAGTATATAAATATTAGAACAATACAAAAACAGTATGGATTTGAAATATTTTAATTGTGTGGCTTTGCAGAATAGAGTAGGAGACTTCAAAGAAGCCCCGTGGGCCTGCCCCACCAAGTGCCTGAGGGAGTGCATGCAGCCCACAGCCCAGACACAGCAGTACCGGCTGCAGGGAATCAGGGTGCTCTGCTCAGTCACACTCCCCCAGACTGGATCTGAGTCTGCAGAGCATTAGGAGTAGGCAGGAAAAACCTTTGGGAGCAACATACCCCAGGGCCTGGGCCATCACTCTCCAAAGGAAAGAAGAGAAGTAGAAGTGGAGGGAGGAACCTGTTGGGAGAGCTACAAGGCAACTGGCAAGAGTCTGGATAAATAAGAGCCAGCCTGTCAGAATGCTAACATCCACAAGAACAGAAATATTCTCTGACATTCTGGGTATGGAGACCTTGTGTTTGTTCTGAAGGATAAAAAAGAAAGGCTTACTCCACCACTGGATGTAAGGAAGACCTGAATCAGCCACATGGTCAGATCCAAGGGACCAAAGAACCCTCCTACCACAGCACCTCACAAGACTGTAGTTTAGTACCTAAGGGTACGTAGTCCCAGGATAGATTGTCTCGCTAAGCAAGGAGGTCATACATAGCTCATGGCCATGGGTCAAAGACACTGTGGTCACTTGGTACCTTCTTGTCTCAGCTTCTAAAGCTCCTGTTTCCACATTAACCATATAATGCTCTGTGCTACAGTTTGTCTCTTTCTTGCAGTTTCTCCCTGCTCTTGGCTTTACAGAAAAAATGTCGGCTTTCCCTGCAGACCCCACCTGGCCTCCAGGTTTCAAAGGCCCCATCGGTAAGTTTCATGTGTTTGATCTTCTGTTTTGTTTCAAACAACTAATTGTGCCTTCATCATGGTTGCCCATGTGTGAGTTGTCCTATGCTTTGGATCACTACTCAATTATATATCATAGCAGCTTAATAACTCATCTATTTTAATCAGCTATATTTATCAAATTAAATATAAATCTCTTGAACTCTTTGCCTCAAGAATACGTCTCCTCTTTTCTCTGTGACTGATTTTCCCTTTACATGTAACTTTTTAAAAGCATTAGCTGTCCTTCCAGAACATTAAATGTGTTTAACTTTTTTAATTCTATTAACTAGCAGTCCTATAACTTCAAACATCACCAGTAAGGCAAATTATAATGTAACTAATCAATATCAACTTAAAACTTTAGAAAGTCAGTTTAATCAGTGTTACAATCACTAGACTTAGAGGCAGAGACAATAGAGGGCAGAAATGACATGCTGAACCAAAACCAGGAGTTGAGCGTTCCCGCAAGATGGCGCAGGAGTAAGTGGAGCTCCACCAATCTCCCCCCAGGTCACATCTGAAATTACTTTTTTGGAGAAAAAGTCAGCTGGAATTACAAACAGAACACCAGCTGGAAAGAGGTCCTATAACCATGGACAGAACAGAAAAGGCTGCTTCATCACAATGTGACTGGCAGGAATCACGGAGACATGAGTAGGCTGGCTGGGCCTCCACCGGAGGCAGCAGCCAACAGGACAGAACCAGGGGCTCCACCTGAGAAGGGTGGGTTCTGGTCCCCCAGCTGGTTGTCCCAGCTACAGCAACAAGGTGGAGAGCAAAGTAGCATCCAACTGAGAAGGGTGGAAAGCCGTGGAGTTTCCTGGCCTGAGAGAGGGCTGGAGACAAAGAACTACTGGGGTGACCACAACGACAATACATTGGCACCCACCTACCCTGGGCTCTAGCAGAGGGAGGGCAGAGAGGACTGGAGACGTGTGGTGAGACTTTGCGGAGGTGGCTTGGAGGAGAGAAGTGGGGAGGCGGCTGTGAAGATCCCGGTTCTGACTCATCGCCCTCACCACGTGCGGACTACACTGCACCAAGCGGCTTCCTTAGGAGGGTCCTCATAGCCCCGCCCACTGGAAGCAATCTGCCCTGCCCAGCAGTGCCTGAGCCTGGCACCTGATCATAATTCTTTGATTTACATCTAAATAAACCTCTCTTGCTCTGCAGTGTGAGCATAGATACAGTAGTTGGCACCAGAACTGGTATCTCTTGCCCAGCAGCGCCCGTGCCTGGTGGCTGCTTACAAACACTCTGACTTACAGCTGGGTCAGTCAGTCAGCCCCACACAGTGGCAAATGAGCCTGGTAGCTGATCATGGATTCATTGGTTCACAACTGAGTTGGTTTGTCCCACCCAATGGCCCCTGGGCCTGGCAGCTGATCACAAACTCATTGGATTATAATTGAATCTTTCAGTGTAGCCTAGTAGTCCCTTAGCCTGGCAGGCGATCAGATTCATTGGATGACAATGGTACCTTGCTGTCTAGCCTAGCAGCTCCTGAGCCTGGTGGCTGAACAGATTCATTGATTTACATCTGAATCTGTCCCACCAGGTTGCACCTGAGCTGGTGGCTGATCCATTGGATTACAATTGAACCTCTCTGTCTAGCCCAGCAGGGCCTAAGTTGGGTAACTAATTTATTGATTTATAATTGAATTGCTCTGTCACCCCAAGCAGCATCTGAGCCTGATGGTAGATCACAGATTGATAGGATTACAACTAAATCAATCCTTCCAGCCTAGCAGTTCCTTAGCCTGGCAGCTGATCACACCCTGATTGCATTACAATGAAACCTAAAAATGGGGAGAAAAAGAAACAGTCCATCACCAAAAGGAAAGAAGGAATCCCCAGAAAGATCACTAAATGATCTTTCTAGGGAAGCAAACTATCAGATATGGAATTCAAAATAATGATAATAGAGAAGCTCAATGAGCTCAGCCAGCTCAAAGAAAACTACAAAAAATTCCAGGGGAACTACAAAGAACTCCAGGGAAGCTACAAGGAACTTACTGAGAACTACACCAGCATTAAAAAGGACATAGAAACTATCAGTAAGAGCCAGGAGGAAACAAAGAATACAATTTCTGAATGGAAGGATACAGTAGAAGGAATCAACAGCAGGCTAGAGGAAGTAGAAGAATAGATCAGCAAACTGGAGGACAATGTAGAAAAATATTCCAAGACAGTGCAACAGAATGAAAAAAGGCTGAACAAGAATGAAGAGGTTTCAAGAGAGCTGCAGCTGAAGGGATGGAAAAAAAATGTCAAACAAATGGACATGAATAAAAGGCTGGAGTAGCAACACTTATTTCATTCAAAATGGAAGGAGAAATAAGGAGTTTCATAGACAAAAGAAGATTAAAAGAATATCTCTCTACCAAACCAGCATTGCAAGAAATGCTAATGGGTCTGCTTTAAAAACATAAAGAAACAGAAAGACAGAGAGGAACACAGGTACAAAGTAGAAAAATGGCAATAAATAAGTATCAATCACAGACAAAAGAAGACTAAGAGAATATATCTCTACCAAACCAGTATTGCAAGAAATGCTAAAAGGTATGCTTTAAAAAGATGAAGAAAAAGAAAGATAGAGAAAAACACAGGTACAAAGAGGGGGGAAATGTCAATGAATAAGAACCTGTGAATGATAACTTAAAACACAAGTGGGTTAAATGCAGCAATCAAAAGACATAGGGTAGCTGAATGGATAAGAAAACATGACCCACATATATGCTGTCTTCAAGAGACCCACCTCAGAGCAAAAGATTAACATAGATTGAAAGTGAAGGGAAGGAAAATAATATCAAACAAATAGACATGAATAAAATACTGGAATAGTAATACTTATTTCAGACAAAATAGATTTTATGATGAAGGTCATAAAAAGAGACAAAGAAGGACATTTCATAATACTTAAGGGAACAACCCATCAAGAAGATATAACTCTGGTAAATATATATGCACTCAACGTAGGAGCTCCCAAATATATAAGGAAAATATTGGAGGACTTCAAGAATGATATGGACAGTAATGCACTAATTAGTAGGGGACTTTGAACTCCATTATCAACAATGGATAGATCTTCCAAACAAAAAAACACCAAGGATATTGTGTCATTCAACAACACTCTAGAGGAAATAGACCTAACTAATATGTATAGAACCTTTCACCCCAAAGAAGCAAAATACACATTATTTCCAAATGCACATGGAACATTCTCAAAGTTAGACCTCAATGCTGGTTTGGTAGAGATGTATTCTCTTAGTCTTCTTTTGTCTGTGATTGATACTTATTTATTGCCATTTTTCCACTTTGTACCTGTGTTCCTCTCTGTCTCTCTGTTTCTTTATGTTTTTAAAGCAGACCCATTAGCATTTCTTGCAATGCTGGTTTGGTAGAGAGGCCTACACAAATACAGGAAAAGTGAAATCATACCAAGCATCTTCTCAGATCACAATGGGTTGAAACTAGAAACCAAGCTCAAGGGGAAAAACCAAAAACACTCTAACTCATGGAGACTGAATAACACGTTTTTAAGTAACGAATGGATTAGTAATGTGATCAAAGATGAAATGAGTTTCTGGAAACAAATGACAATGAATACACAACAGCCCAAAACTCATGGAACACAGCAAAGGCAGTCCTCAGAGGGAAATTCATAGTAATACAGACCTTTCTAGAAAGATAGAAGAAGCTTATACAAACAACCTCACCATAAAGCTGCAAGAACTAGAGGAGCAACAACAAAAAAAGGCCAGAGCAAGCAGAAGGAAGGAAATCATTAAGATCAGAGCAGAATTAAATAACTTAGAGAACAAGTCTATAATTCAAAGAATCAATAAGTCCAAGAGCTTGTTCTTTGAAAAAATAAACAAAATTGACAAGCATTTAACCAGACTCATCAAGAAAAAGGGGACCCAAATAAACAGAATAAGTAATGACAGAGGAGAAGTCACAACTGATACTTCAGAAATACAAAAGATTGTAAAAAAAATTACTACAAACAACTATATAACAAGAAATATGACAACCTGGGTGAAATGGACACATTTCTGGAAATGTATAATCTACCAAAGCTGAAGCCAGAAGAAACAGAAATCCTGAATAAACCAATAACAACTAGTGAAATTGAAGGAGTAATCAAATCTCCCAAAGCACAAGAGCCCTGGACCAGATGGCTACACAGGTGAATTCTACAAAACATTTAGAGAAGAAATAACTCCTATCCTTCTCAACCTATTCCAAAAATTCCAAGAAGAGGCAAGACTCCCAAACTCTTTCTATGAGGCCAGTATTATTCTAATCCCAAAACCAGGTCAAGACACAACAAAGAAAGAAAACTACAGGGCAATATCTCTGATGAACATAAATATTAAGATTCTCAACAAAATATTGGCCAACCAGATCCAGCAATACATTCAAAAGATCATACAATGTGATCAAGTGGCTTTCATCCCAGGGATGCAAGGATGGCACAACATTTGCAAACCAAGAAATGTAGTACACCACATCAACAAAATGAAAGACAAAAACCATATGATCATGTCAATAGATGCTGAAAAAGCATTTGATAAAGTACAGCAACCATTTATGATAAAAATGCTCAGCAAAATGGGAATACAGGGAGCATACCTCAACATAATAAAGGCCATATGTGGGAAACCTGAAGCCAACCTCATACTCAACAGGCAAAAATTAAAAGCTTTCCCCCTAAGATCAGGAAAAAAACAAGGCTGTCCATTTTCTCCACTTCTGTTCAACATCATTTTGGAAGTTCTAGCCATAACTATCAGAGAAGAAAAAAGGAATCAAAGGTATCTAAATTGGAAAGGAGAAAGTAAAACTGTCATTTTGCAGATGACATGATAGTGTACATAAAAACCTGATAGACTCCCCCAAAAACTTACTTGACCTGATAAGCAAATTTAGCAAAATAGCTGGATTTAAAGTCAGTAATTAGAAATCAAAAGCATTTTTTGTATACCAATAATGAAATATCAGAAATAGAAGCTAGAAAACAAATCCCATTTACCATAGCCATAAGAAAAATAAAGTACTTAGGAATCAACTTAACCAAGGAGGTGAAAACCTGTACCCAGAAAACTACAGAACACTGAAGAAAGAAATGACAGAAGATACAAATAAATGGAAGCATATACCATGTTCATGAATGGGAAGAATTAGCATCATTAAAATGTCCATACTATCCAAAGCAATCTATAGATTCAATGCAATCCCAATTAAAATACCAATGACATACTTCACAGAGATAGAAAAAATACTTCAAAAATTTATATGGAGCCAAAAATGCTCACAAATAATCAGAGCAATCTTGAGAAAGAAGAACAAGGTAGGAGGAATCACAATACCAGACATCAAACTATACTACATCAAAACAGTCTGGTACTGGCATAAGAATAGACATGTAGATCAATGGAACAGAATAGAGAGCCCAGAAATTAACCCAGGACTCTCTGGTAAATTCATATTCAACAAAGGGGGAAGGAACATAAAATGGAATAAAAACAGTCTTCAACAAGTGGTGTTGGGAGAACTAGATAGCAACATACAAAAAAATAAAACTAGACCACCAACTTACACCATACACCAGAATAAACTCAAGATGGATAAAGGAATTAAACATATGCAATGCCACCATAAAGGTCCTGAAGAAAAATATAGGCCATAAAATTTTAGATATCCTACACAGAAATATGTTTACTGATACTTCTCCAAGGGCAAAGGAAATTAAAAAACAAATAAATAAATGGGACTATATCAATTTGATAAGTTTCTGTTCAGCTAAAGAAAACACCAGCAAAATTCAAAGGGAAGTAACTGTATGGGAAAACATGTTTGCCAATAATACCCCAGACAAGGGTTTGATATCCAAAATATATAAAGAACTTATGCAACTCAACACCAGGGAGACAGACAGCCCAATTAAAAAATGGGCAAAGGACCTGAACAGACAACTCACTGAGGAAGACATACAAAGGGCCTAAAGGCATATGAAAGAATGTCAACATCACTAGCCATCAGAGAGATGCAAATTAAAACCACAATAAGATACGACCTCACACCTGTCAGAATAGCAATCATCAACAAATCAACAAACAAGTGCTGGTGAGGATGTGAGGAAAAGGGAACCCTGGTGCACTGTTTGTGGGAATGCAGCTGGTGCAGCCACTATGGGAAACAGTATGGGGTTTCCTTAAAAAACACAAAAATGGAACTGCCTTTTGATCCAGCATTTCCACTAGTAGGACTATACCCGAAGGACCCTGAAACACCAATTCATAAGAACCTACGTACCCCTATATGCATAGCAGCACTATTTACAATAGCCAAGTGCTGGAAACAGCCTAAGTGCCCATCAGTGGATGATTGGATCAAAAAACTTGGTACATTTACACAATGGAATACTACACAGCAGAAAGAAAGAAAGAACTCCTAACCCTTGCAACAACATGGATGGAACTAGAAAGTATTATGCTCAGTGAAATAAGCCAGTCAGTGAAAGACAAATACCATTACAGGACAATAATGAACAAAACAAACAAATAAATAAAACAGAACCAGGTACATGAATACAATTAATTGACTTTCAATGGGCAGAGAGGAAGGGGGAGGGGGGAAGGGAGGCGGGGAGAAGGGGACAAAGAAGGGAAGCAGGTTAGTCAAAGAACTAGAATGGAAGAACCATAGACATGGACAACAGGTGGGATTTACTTTGGTGGGGAGTGGGTGGGTGGGTGGGGAAGAGAACAGAGGGGAGAAAAAGGAGATGGATGTAATACAACAACAATAAAATTAAATTTTAGAAAAAGTACATTTTATTAATTATGCTGTTACAGTTGTCCCTGTTTCTTCTCCTTTTGTTCCCCTTTACCAGGTACTCCACTTCCCTCCAGCAATTCCAACCCCAAAGTTCATGTCTGTGGGTCATTCATCTAAGTTCTTTGGCTTCACCCTTTCCTATATTATTCTTACCTTCCCCCTGTCTATTTTGTACCTACCAATTATACTTCTTAATCCCTGAACCATTTCCCTATTTTCCCCTTTTCCCCTCCTAGCTGATAACCCTCTAAATGATCCCCATATCTATGATTCTGATCCTATTCTGATTATTTGCTTAGTTTGTTTCAGTTTTTATTTTTTAAGTTCTGTTGTTAATTGTGAGTTTGTTGTCATTTTAATGTTCATAGTTTTGATCTTCTTTTTCTTAAATAAGTCCATTAATATTTCATAATAAGGGCTTGGTGATGATAACCTCCTTTAGCTTTACTTTGTCTGGGAAGCACTTTGTCTGCCCTTCCATCCCAACTGACAGCTTTGCTGAACAGAGCAATCTTGGTTGTAGGTTCTTGCTTTTCATCACTTTGGATACTTCCTGCCAGGCCCTTCTTGTCTGCAAAGTTTCTTTTGAGAAATCAGCTGATAGTCTCATAGGAACCCCTTTGTAGGTAACTCCCTTCTTTTTTCTTGCTGGTTTTAGGGTTCTCTCTTTATCTTTAGCCTTTGGCATTTTAATTATGCTATGTCTTGGTGTGGTCCTGTTTGGGTCTAGCTTGTTTGAGACTCTCTGTGCTTCCTGGACTTGTATATCTATTTCCTTCACCAAATTTGGGGAGTTTTTCTTCATTATTTTTCACACAAGTTTTCAATTTCTTGCTCTTCCTCTTCTCATTCTGGAGCTTCTATGATTTGGATGTTGGCAAGTTTAAAGTCATCCCAGAGGTTCCTAATCCACTCCTCGTTTTTCTCAATTCTTGTTTCCACTTTCTGCACTGGTTGACTGTTGATTTCTTCCTTATGTCCCAAATCGTTGATTTGGACTCTGGTTTCCTTCCCTTCACCATTGGTTTCATGTGGATTTTCCTTCATTTCACTTAGCATACATACCCTTTGCCTCTTCCCTTCTGCATTTGCCATACTCAAGTATGTCTGTCAAGTTTTTGAGCATCTTTATCACCAGAATTTTGAATTCTGCATCTGTTAGGTTAGCCAACCTCATCACTTCCACTGGAACCTTGATCTGTTCCCTCTTTTGAGCCATACATTTCTGTCTTCTCAATTTTACAGGCTCCTAAGTTTGCCTCTGTCTTAGGTAGATCTGTTGCACCTCTTACATTATAAGGGGTGGAGCCTTAGGTATTCATCAGTGTGGGGTGACACATTTCACCACATTGTGGAGCTATATGTAGGGAACAGGTCCGAGAGGAACCAATGCCACTTGCTCAACACTTGCCATTTTTCCAGGCACTTCTCCCACTTCCCATATGGGACTGGCACCCCTCTATCTGTTGCCCTGGCCATGGTTCTCAGAGTGGGTGTGTCTACAGACATTCAAGGACTGTAGAGTCCTCTAAACAAAGGGATTCTGCTGAGATACCAGTTTCTTTCTCCACCTCCAACTCCCACTGGTTTTTGCAGTCAGAAGCAATGAGACTTCATTTTCCCCAGCACTGGGACTGTGAGCTTCAGGGTCTGGGCTGGTACATGAATGCTCACTCCCTAGGTATCCCTCCCTACCTTTTTTTTTTTTTTTTTTTTTTTTTTTTAATGTGTGACTGCCACAGCCACTACACTGCCACACCTCATCCTCTCTGCCCCAGCTCTGCTCCTCCTACCTATCTGGATTAATTTTACTTCTTTATATCTTTGTGTATTTGGATCTCCATGCAGCTCGCTTTTCTAGAACTTCTGGTTGTCTCCAGTTTCAAAGCAAGTGTATTCCTTCTTAGTTGTGGAGGGAGAAGTAGTGTGTCTGCCTACACCCCCATCTTGGCTGGAAGTCTGAAAACTTGCTTATTAAAGGCTCTGTCCCATGTCCAGGATGCTAACAGCCGGGCACAAAACTCCATTAAGAGACTATGGAATTCTTTTGGGGAGAAATTGAATAACCTTCGGCAGGGGGGACCAAAAGATCCTCATCTCTAAGGTTTCCCTGAAAGGAAAATCAAGTTTATAACCTGATTTCACTACAAAGAAGCCCACATTGTGTTTACAGTTTTCTATTAGTGCTTTTGTGCCTTGCTTTTAAATGGGAGCAGACAACAAAGGATCATTAGAAATTGGGGGGAAATGGTACAATGAAAGAGGGAGATCACAAAACAAACAGAAAGAAACACTTGGAGGAAATAAATAAACCACAAGAAAAAAAGGAAAATATGTTTTTTAATCCATATTAAAATCCTTCCATCAGTGAAAAGAATGAACATCCATAAAACAGAAACAACAAGCTATTTTTTAAAAATAAAAATAGCAATGAGGGCATAAGGAAGTTATTGGACATTTTAAAAGAGATATAAAGCAAAAAAGAAAAACTCAATAAAGGTTAGAATGTGATATTAGTCAAGTTCATCTCAAAGTAGAACAAAAAGGCAAAGAAATAAAAAATAGACTAGGAGTAAGAAAACTACAGAATTATTTCAAGGAATACAATACTGAAATAATTTAAGTTTCATTAAGAGAGAACAGAGAAAAACAGAGAAGAGGAACTATCAAAGAATACAAAATAATACAAAGAGGGCCCGCCATGTTCCAAGCACAATGAAAGAAGAATGACTCATACCAGGAAGAAATGTATTCAGGAGGGAGAAAGCAAGGCCAAGTAAGGCAAAAGCAGGCTAAAGACTGGAGAACTGAGAAACAGTAGCATCTAACACAGAGAATGGGTAAAGAGAAGTCCCAGGACCTCAGCTGTGCTTCAAGCCTAGGACTCACTCCAGCCAGAGTGGAGCAGGAGAACAGGGCTGTGGAAGAAGGCCACGGAGGAAAACAGTGTGAATGACAGGTGAATGCTGTGCTTGAGCATGTAGAAAAAGCAAGTGGTAGACATTCACTGCTCTGTTAAAGCATTGGGGAAATATAGCAATAGGTACTGAGGCAAAGCCAATTTTAAAAAAAATGAGATATTCACAATGCCAGGAATAATAAAAAGAAATGCAGAAGGGAGCACCTCATTTAATTATTGACTTTGGATTTCATTGATTATCCCAGAACATTGTAGTCAACCTTTAAAAAAAATTAGTATGAGAAAGAAAACATATCATATTATGTTTGGCTCATACTGGCTCAGCAATATAAATTATTTACAATAGTCATAATAATGTAAACATTGATTATTTAGCCAAAACTAGTGAGGTAGCTACTTTTGAGAAATGGGTGGGAGAGCTAAATTCTTTGAGTACTAATTGTTTATATACACACATTACTTTGATTAAAAGTAAAAGTTAACATGAATAAGAAAAAGCTATGGAAAATAATGTCATGCTCTCTCAAAAAAAATAGAATTTCTGGGCATACACCCAAAATAATTTAAAGCAAGCTCTCCGAAGGGTATTTACACAACCACGTTCATAGCAGCTTTATTTGAGATACCAAAAAGGTAGAAGGAACCCAAGTGCCCATCAATAGTTGAATGGATAATCAAAATGTGAAATACCCAAAGAGTAGAATATTACGCAGACTTCAAAAGGAAAGAAATTCAGGCACATGCTACAACATACATGTATAAACCTTTAAGACATTATGCTACATGAAATAATCCAGTCACAAAATTAGAGGAGTCAAATTCACTGAGACAGAATGTAGAACGGTGGTTGCCAGGGGCTGGAGGTAAGGGAATGGGGGGCTATTGTGTAATGGGTACAGAGCTCCAGTTTTTCAAGAAGGAAAGTTTTGCAGAGCAATTGCCCAACAATGTGAGTGTACTTTACGTTATTGGAGTATTTATTTTAAAAACAGTCCAGTGGTGAACATTATACTATATGTATTTTACCACAATATTGTTAATTTTAATGAAAAGGAGTTTGCTATGTAGTGATTGACTTTAAGTTCCATTGATTATCCAATCTGAAAATATTTTTAAATATATTTTATGTTTCTGTTCACACGCAAGTAAAACAGTTAAGAATGAAATATTGCTACATTGTTTTTAGTAAAGTAAGTTCACAATGGCTATCACGTTTTAGTTTAAATCACCATATGAAATAGCACAAATTCAGGTGGTCAGTACAAGAAAAACTCCATATGCATACCAAATATAGGTCACACTAGGAAATTACCTCAGTTTAACTATAAAAAATGTAAAAGCTCCTTTCAAATTGCACAGTTGTATGTTCTTGCCCATGAGTTTTACTTAATAGCTGTCAAAAAATAAAATAAAATAAGCTGAACATTTAAACATGGGATTTCATTCTATTTTATCTAGAAAGATCGTGGAGAACTATTACTGAGATTCAAATATTCATCATGAACCTATAACATACAAGCACTGTGTGAGGCCAGTGAGATTCAAAATGTTTCTGCACACAGGAAATTCACCCATGACCCTCTTCCAAGTAATGAAGCTTCCTCCCTTGGTGCTTAAATTGGATACTGATCTTCTGTTTTAATTAAGTAACTTCATAGCATCTGTTAGAATATAGTTTATCCAAGGAAACCACCTAAAACATAGATGGAGCCTTCCCACAGATCACCTCTGCACATTCTTTTACAAAATATAATTGAGGTTCTATTTTTATTTTGTTCTTATTAAAAACAGGAGAGCTTCCACCTGCCAAAAGGAGGTGCTCCTGGTCCTCTACCATACCATCTCAAGAATCCTTTGTCGTTCAGTGTTTCAAATTTTTTTAAACGACAGACATATTCACTTTTTCTAACTCTTTGGTTGAAAGAGAAATGTAACAACTTTTCCACTACCTCCACCTTACTCAGACTCATACTCTTAGGTCCAGGGCAGCTCTCAACTGCCAAACCCCCAACTCTAATGTAATTTATTCACGAAAATGGTGGCCTCTGCATCACTACCACTTGCTCCTGTTGAAAGAGCAAACAACTCAAACCATACCCTGTTTTCTTCCGGAACTAGGAGGCCTTGAGAGTTCATTATTTAATTGTTCTAAGTCTCAGCTTCCTTATCTGCAAAATGGGAAAAAAGGCATATTTCACAGGATTGCTGTGATGCTTTTGTTCAAAGATAATACACATAAATTCATCACAAGTGCCTAACTCAAAGTGGGCACTTCATAAATGTCAACACCCTTCCCTGGGGATGCAAAGCTCTTAGTAACTTGGCTGAACCATAACCCAACTTGCAAAAATGTCCCATGCTCTGGAATTAAAATCAGCCAGAATTCACTGCTTCTTGCATTACAGGTTGGCGTAAGAAAAGTTCATACCCTCCCTATAGTCTTAATCTTCATACAGGCCACCCTCAAGGGTAAATATTCAAACAACAGCGTGCAAGGGCTTGTAGAAGGAAGAACCCTGAACACAGTAGCACCCACTTCTCGGGCAGCACCAACATTGCAGCACATTGTGCAACAAAAGAAAGCCTCCTGTCCAGTCCCTGGATGTCGCTATATTTTACCCTCAGCAAGGAGAAGTGAAGAAGCCTCCAAATCACAACTCAGCCTCTTCAAGAGAAATGGCCTTGACCACAGGCCACACCTTCTTTCCATGGTCCCAGGGGGCCATTCTCCCCTGAGAACCATTTCTCCCATCAAGGGTGAAGATATTCGCATGCCTTTGTGGCCACACTGAACTTGGCCATTAACCAAAAGAACCATAGAACAACAGTGTGTTCTCATGACAAAGAGCCACAAATGTTATTTTCGTAAAACAATTGTACAATACCTACCCTGTTCTGCTCTAGACATTTTACAATCAGTAACTCACTTATCCCTCATCAATGATTAAGTGGGCAAGGTACCTTCCTAATTTAGTATCCCCATTTTACAAAGGAGGAAACTGAGGCTGGGTGAGGTTGACTACCAAACAGCTGGTTTCAAATTTTCTGATCTTAGCTACCAAACCATGCTACCTTCTCATGTAGCTCAGAGGCCCTATTCACAGTTGCTACATTCTAAATAGGTCTTTCTGTACATGTATCATTAGTAGTAAGTCCAAAAGGCTCAGATCATGATAACAGTAATTTGGCTAAGGAATCAATGTGGGTGTAGAAAGGCTGAAAATTATAGTGGACAGAGGCTGGAACATGAAGTCAGATAGACTTGGATCAAATCCCAGCTCCACAAATTGTGTGTCTCTGGCTTAGATGATTAACTATTATGAGTCTTTGTTTTGACATCTGTAAAAGGGAGATCATGATACCTATCTCATAGAATTACTGGGGAGAGTACATGAAATAACTTAGGTAAGTACCAAATAATGTGCATCTCATAGAGTATGTGTTCAATAAGCTATAGCCTTTAGACTTAAGGGTCTATGAGATCTGTCCTAAAAGTATGAAGACAATGTCATTATAATTAAAACAGTTTGCACAGCAGATACTTTGGGACAGACCTTGGTAATTGTCTTCTTGTATATAGGTTTTTTTATATGTCTGTGAGAGACTCACATGTAATTGAACAAACAAAAAAATCCTAGAAGTTTAATAGGCAAAAAGTAATTCAAACTCTAGATATTATAAAACTAACAACTCAAATATTTAAGAACATTCCCTTAGCATGATATACATAAGTTAAATGGTTCTGGGCCATATATACTTGAACTACAGAGAAGCAGTAAAGGAGGGTGTTTTAAAACCACCAACTGGGCCTTTTAATAAAAATCAATCATTTATCACTAGAAACATTATATCTTATTTTACTTATTGAAAATGCAAAGAAAAATGGATTACAGATTACACCTTACCAATTCAATGTGTTCCTACAATATGATTGTATCATAGGCTTTCCTCCTCTCCCAAGATTTAGTGGGACTGCACTTCTCTGACCTCTTGATCTGTGTGTGGGCATGTGACTCACTTTGGTAAATGAAACGTGAATAGGAGAAGTGCTGTGTCTCTCTCCCAGGCAAAGCGTGGAATTATCGGAGTGAGGCTGCAGAACTCCCTCCACGCATCTGAGGCACCCAGAGGCTCCGGTTGAGTTGGCTCTCCCTCAGCCGAGTTCCGCATGACTGTGACAATCAGCAGAGCCCTCCTGCCAGTTCTCCCTGGTTTCCTGGCATAGACAAAAAGTAAACTCTTGTTATAGTATACGAAAATGTAGGTGTTTTTTACCATAGCTTATCTAGCCCATCCTGACAAAATAATAGGATAACTTAGAGGAAATGTGAGCTAATGCTTCAGCAGTCCCAATCTCACCAACTCCACAAATGGGGATTGTCAGCTCAACTACTGGGTGTCCAGAAAGAGCAAACTGGGTCACTTCATCTTCCTCTTCAATAAGTAGTTGCCACTCACACTCACTACTTATTCTGTTTTTAAGAGATTTCTGTTCCTTTGTTGGTAAATGCTGTTAAACCTTATTTTTGAAATATCACTTGGCTTTTACATGCTTAAGAAAATGCTAGCCATATTTAGTAAACTTTAAATATTTAGGCATTAAGATTATCCATGTCTGTTAACACAGGCCTAAGTTGCCTGGATGGACTAAAAATCTTTATCTTTTTAACTGTCCAGGAAAAATTAGTCATGATGGCTTACCTGCTTAGCCCAGAATCCTAAAGAGTTAAAATTCTAAAACATATTAGAGCCAACAGAAGAAATAGGTAGCTATCAAGACTTGAAAGGCTTAAGGATCACAGACTAGGTCCCAGCCTAAAGATTCAAAGTAACCTTTCATAAGAAAAGCTCACCAGAGTGCTATAAAGGCAGGCTAAGTCATATCTACTCTCACCCCACAAAACAGAAGCATTTCCCGTTTCCTACCCAAGTCCTGTGTTTGCTGGCTCAGTCACACACTCAGCTGGAACTCTATAGGATAAACTATAATGGACCTGCCACAAATTACTGCAGAGTTCAGCATGAAAATCAAAACTTTTATTGAGCCTTTTAACACAGCTAGAGTGAGCTATAAAATCCTGGTCTGTGACCAGGCTTCACTTGATGCAATAGGTTCCTGGAAAAGTTGCACATCAATCTTAGATTAGATAAAGAGATGGATATCCATAGGTAGATAGATGATTGATTAATTGATTGATAGATGATTGATAGATAGATGATAGATAAATAGATGTTTATATATTTACATTCTTAAAATAGTTTATATATTTATATATGCAAATGTATATTTTCCCTAGCAAATCAAGAAGCACCTGTAGTAAAATACTTTGCACAATGACTAAATCTTTTCCAAAGTTCAATATTAATCTTAGGATTTCTACCATTTGCCCTGCTGTGACTTTGCATATAAGTCTAGAGATCAATGTTTTAATAAAAACATCCAACTACCTAAGATTTTTTGAACAAGTAATCATGTCAGATAAAAAAAAAAAAAAAAAAACACAGGATCTGCTGGTTGGTGGCACAGTGGATAAGACATAGGCCTTTGAACCCAAATGTCACTGATTTGATTCCCAGCCAAGGCACATAGCCAGGTTGCAAGCCAGGTCTCCAGCTAGTTCCATAGCTGGGGGCAGGTGAAAGGCAACCATACGTTAATGTCTCTCTCCCTCTCTGCCCCTCTCCCTTCCCTCTCTCTAAAAATAATAAATAAAATCTTTAAAACACACACACACAGGATCTTGAGACTGCTGTTTTTCCTCATGTATTTTGACTTCTGCTTTGGAGAGAGTCAACAGACAAAGGGGACAGACCCCTCAACTCTAAGACAGAAGACCTGGCTTCTGGTTTGAGGTCTCACCTGAGCTCTGCAGTGGGCATGTGCCCTTCGGGAAGTCCCTGACCTCTCTAAGGTTGTTCCCTTTTTACTACATGGTTGAGGGGTGCGGGGAACAAGAATCCAAATAATCTTGAAACTCAATTCTAAATGTAGTCTCCTAAGTAATAAGTAATTTCACTTCTATTCTCATTACAGTGCAGCAAGAGGGCGGATGGGAAGGATAGGAGGCTGGCTCCGCATACATTGGAGCATTTCTGGGGTAGGGGATAGAGAACCTGCTGTTGTTGTCATAAAGCATCCCTCTTTCAAGGAAAAATTTTCACTGGACTTCAGTTTGCATTGCTCCTTCACCTGAATTCCATTTATGGAGCGTTTATACACACACAGACACCATGTGTTTCCACACAGCTCCCACCCTGGCCATCAGAGGAGGGTGGGTCCAATAAAATAAAAATAAGAGACTGCAAAGAAAATAGTCTCACCAATAATATGTGTACATGTGTCTTGTTCCCATGTTATCTATTACAAGTGGGAAACTGCAGTGGCAGGGCCTTCATTTCCACGATACTTTTACATGCTGGCAGAGGATACACAATAGAAGTGAACACTAACACAGGCTGAGAGTGGAGATTGTTAAGATCAGTAATAAACCTGTAGTGGCTGATCATGAACCCTGATTCATCCTTGATTCATTGCTAATACCCTTGCTGATACAAAATAGGAAAACACAAGCAGTTCAAACAAAATAGGCCAGAGGACAGGAATGCAATGATGTCTTATACTGTGGAAGTCTGTGGCTTATGAGGGTCTCATCTTTTACAGCTTCCCAGAACCCTTCACATAATGTATTCTGGATCTTTCTCATCTGCCCTCTTTTGCACATTCTGTTCTCTTGACTTGGCATACTACCTTCTTAGTCCTTCATTTTTGCCTCCTCATCTTTCTGGCCTATTCTTCAGGGAAGTCTTCTCTGACATTATAAAGTTGAGCCAGATGCGCATCCCATGTGCCCATTTCCCTCTGTTAAATCTGCCTCTGTGCTCACCTGTAGGATCCATAAGACTGCAACAATCTTGAAGGTGGTTACTGTGTCTTACTGTCCTTCTGTCCCCACCATCTACAGTGTACATGGTACCCATAGGTGCTTGGCAAATACTAGTCAATGAATGGTATGGGACGCTCTCTTGGCCTAATCATCAATAGCTTACAACAGAGTCTGCCAAACTACTCCTGTTCCTTTGTCCAGGATAAAACCAAATAAGCTGAAAGGCAAAGCAACACATTTGGCAAGATGTTCTCTTCTCCCTGACTAATAGCGTAAGTAAAGCGCCCAGAACCAGGCCAGATATAAACCAGACCCTTTACCATGACCTTCTTTTCCTTTCCCTTTCACCCTTTCATTTCCTCCTCACCTCACCCCCTTCCTCATATGCTTGTTTATCACATGTAGACTTGAAGTAATACTCATCAACCAGAGATTGTTCAAAGCATACAAAATTCATTGAGAGAACCAAGAATAAGGACAGTATCATTCATAAAATAATTTTAGGTCAAAGCACTGAAAGTCCATCACGAAAGAGGACGACTGCACATTGTCATCAAAATATGTCCAGAATTTGACCATTTCTAACAAAACCTACTGCCCCCACCGGCACTGGCCCCTGCATAACTGCAACAGCCTCCTATGTGACCTCTTGCTTCAGCCCTGCCCCATAACAAGGGAAGATCTCATTTCAAGACAGCTGCTACTTGTTCCTTCCAAAGTATTGTCAGATCCCCTCACCCTTCTGCTCAAACTCTCCCATGGACTTCCCAGCTCACTCAGAGGGAAGACCAATTCCTTACATTGACCAAAGACCTTATGATCAGCCTGCCCCTGAACCTTGCCACTCCATACTTCCGTCTGTCTTCACGCAAACAGTGCCTTCTCAGTGAGGCTGTCCCTGGACACCCTATCTAAATCGGAAACAATTTTTTAACGCCTTTCTACATCTCCCTTCCCTGCTTGATTTTTACCTGTAACACTCATTAACATAGTCTATATTTCCTCATTTTTATTTATTTTCCATCCTCTTTTACTAAAACATAAGCTCCAAAATCTCTCTTTTCAGTTTGGATCTCTCATGTATTTCCCACCCTTAGCACTTGGCACAAAGTAAGTATTCAGTAAATATCATTAAATGAATGAACTAATTAATTAATAAAAATTTAAAATGTTGCTGTAATACTTGGAAATACTATAATGACTTGAATTTAACTAAAAATCTGCCATTGTGTTGATATTTATATGAATTTGCAAATAATTCTACAAGAGCCAACTCTGGTCTTTGTCAGCCTGCTATAAGTATCAGGAGAAAAACCATTTGAGTCCTAGTGATGCAGATAAATATTTTTCTGTTAATTGTATCTGACAGAGGAGAAAAACAGCTTAAACTTAATGGATTTCCAATGTACAGTTTCCATTCTCAGCTGACCCTCCATCTTACTGGGCAGGTCGTTTATGCCAGTCATGTCCATGTTCTATTCTTAAAGATTTAATTTTTATTATTCTTAGAGAGAGGAGCAGGGAGAGAGGCAGAGAGGGAAGGAGACATCAATATATGGTTGTCTTTAACCTGCCTCTAGCTACAGACCTGGCTGGAGACCTGACTTGCAACCTGGTTATGTACCCTGGCTGGGAATCGAATTAGCAACCTTTGGGTTCGCAGGCCAGTGCCTTATCCACTGTGCCACCAGGATTTTTAGCTTTTTTTTTTTTTTCTTCCCACTTCTTTTTTTTTTTTTAATTTTATTGTTGTTGTATTACATCCATCCCCTTTTTGCTCCCCTCTGTCCTCCTCCCCACCCACCCATTCCCCCCAAAGTCAATCCCACCTGTTGTCCATGTCCATGGTGATTTTTAGCTTTTTTAAGGCAGAATCCCTCTACCCTTCATTTTTGTATATCTAACACCCAGCCTAGTTAGTACCTTACTAATAGTAGGTGGTTAATTAATGATGAAACTAATTTTAATAGTAAAAAAAATACTCTCTCCGAAAAACTTTAATTCCACCAAGCTGACTTTCTCATAAGGCATTGATCATAGTCAATACAATCAAGAGGCCTGTCTAGACTGAGCCATGGCCAGGAGAAGAAGGAACAAACTCACCTTGTAAGGTGTTTTCAGGAGCAGTGACTGCTGTCCTACATTGTCCTCACAGCCCTGGGTGAAATCTCCTCTCCAAACTCATCTACTGAAGCTTTTTATATACAAAGAATTCAGGGACATGGGCAGCAGAGTAATCACTCCATTAACTGCCCCCAAGAGTTAGTGAATTAACACCAGGTCAGGTCAAAGGCTCTGCCCTTGATATTTAATATCATATCAGCAGCTAGTTAGAAGACACAGAAAATAGGTTGATAAAATTCTTAGATGACCCATGTCAGGATGGAGGAGGGCTGGTCTCCCCTTCCTCTCTGTATGTGGGTGGCCCTTCCACTGGAGTCTGCCAACTAGCTGGCCTTGAAGCTAATCTTATCCCAGAGCCTGGAACACTGAGCCCAGGAGTGGCCACCATAGTGGCCTTGAGCAGGCAAGTATTGCCTTTGGGTAGACTGCCTCTTTGTTCCAGTTGATAGATGAAGAAAAGGAATTGTTCCTCCAAAGGAGGAAAATAGGGCCTCCTTTGTTTCCAAGGTATATATAAAATGTCCCTGCTGTAAGTTAGGGCACACCACTGTTCTTCAGGGTGAACAAACCATGTGTGGAATGCCAACATCCTCGTGAGCCACCTGGCCTTTCAGTCATTAGTCTGCTACTACTTGCAACAAAGCATGCCAAATCTGAAAGTTCCACATAAGCCCATGTTTATCACTAGGCCAGAATCAACTGGTACAAAGCTCAAAGTTCCAGGACCTGACAGCCCAAAGCTGGAATGAAGACATACTACCTCAAACCCATTCATTTCTTCAGCAAATATTTATCTTATACTTACCTCCTATGTGCCAGGACACTATTATAGGCATCGAGATGTAGCAGCAAGCAAAATATACAAGATCTTTTCCTTCATTGAATTTTCATTCTAAAGGCAGAATATAGACATCAAACAGACAAACCAATACATATAATGAATAAGCTAAACTAACACCTTGTCCTGCTACCATTGTGACCAGCATACTACACACTAGAGCTGGGGTGGGTGGGGTACAAAGCTCTTTATCATTCTGAGATAAACTTTAAAACCAGGAATATCCTGCCTAACCTTAGTCCTCAAAATAAATGAGATCTTGAGCCCTTTCCCAAAAATTGGTAACTCAAGAGTGAATATATTTATCCCTGATGTTTGCAATACCAGCATCTGCAGGTTTGGGTGATCCTACAGGTGTAATAATTATGTGTTAAAACTGCCATTTTTCCCATTATGAACTGACAGTAACCTTGAAAGGCTTGCAAAACATGGCAAGTAAAGACCCTATGTTTTCTTACTGCTTTTATCTCTGAGTTTTTCTTTCATCCACTAGGGCTAAATAAGCTTTATTACCTGAGAAATACAGCAATTGGGCCTCTTTCACCCAGGTTCAGCTCCTGGAGTCAAAAGCTGTGGAATGTACAATAGCTTTTATTCTCAGTGACTCGATTTCTGTTTCTAGCCATTTGTTTTTTGGTTTTTGGATTTGGTCTGATTCTTACCCAGGTGTGCTTCTGCTTACACATACCACTGCTTTATTCTGCCTGTGAGTAACAGTGGGTACCAGGAGACAAATTTCTATTCTGACTACCTGGTTTCTGGTGGGTGGCAAACAGCAGAGACTCTGGTGTTCTCCTTACATTTTTCCTTTTTATTTATCCATTGTATTTATCCATTGTCTTGATAAATACTGATGTGTTCTGTCATTTGAACACCCATCTCTTTGCTACCAGGCCATGAAACTATGGTTTAGTCAGTCACTTGGTAGTCTTCACCACAGTGCTGAGAACTCAGTCATGTCATCTCCTAAACCACTGATTATACATTTTCATTTCCAACTAACAGTAAAATCTTCATGCTGTTTGGCTTGTAAACTATGAGCTCAAATCACTCAAAATAAAAATGTTCTCTGTCCCCTTCCCCAAAATGAAGAGTCATGCCTGGGCCAAGTAACATCCCAGCAAGGACACTTTGACAAGCATTGTGCCCCTCTCTTCTTTACCTGAAGCTGCTGCAACTGATGGGTTAATTTTTACTGAGACCTGACAAGTTGGGTTTTCTATATAATTCTGACTCTTGGCCGAGGATGCTGTCCTGTGCATCTGTACCCTTCCTCCTCCCCTCGAGAGGAAGGGAATTAACCTTTAACAGTGGGGCAGAGCAAACTGTAGGGGAATTAGAGTGGCAGCAGAGATGCTCAGTAGGGGCTACTGTATTCGCGCAGGCAAGAGAAGACAGTGGTTTAGACTAGAGTGATAATGGCAAATGCATAAGAAGTAACTGCATTCAATACACATTAAAGGCTGAGATGACAAACTTTGCAGATGAAATGGATGTGAGGTGTGAGAAAAAGTAAAGAGACAATGATGACCCTTAGATTTTTGATAGATGAAGAAAAGGAATTCAGAAAAAAAATAAAATGTAATAAGAACATGTAAACACAGCTCTTGGATTTAAAAATTCAACTACAAAAAAAAAAAAAAAAAAGCAGGATAATGAAAAACTCTCCTTGCAGTTGTCTATTTAAAAAAAAATGAGCTAGGGGCTTTAGTGGAACTTAAGTTCAGTGTGATTCACCTTACAATCAAAAGAGCCAACAATTTTCCCTGGCTGGTGTGGCTCAGTGGATTGAGCACCAGCCTGCAAACTGAATGGCCACTGGTTCATATTCCCAGTCAGGGCACATGCCTGGGTTGTGGGCCAGGTCCCCAGTTGGGGGCATATGAGAGGCAACTAACTGATGTTTCTCGCATCTATGTTTCTCTTCCTCTCTTTCTCCCACGTTTCCCCTCTCTCTAAAAATAAATAAAATCTTCTTTTTAAAAAGGAGCCTACAATTTAAAATAGTAACTGAAGTAGAATGCTGAATTGAGGAAAATGAAGCTTTCAGGATATTCCACACTATTTGGTTTGTATCTAAAAATCCCTTTAAATGCTACCCTAGCCAGTGTGGCCCAGTTAGTTGGACCATTAAACCAAAGGCATCAGGGGTTCAATTCCCAGGTACATGCCTAGGTACTGATCAATTTTTCTCTGATCTCTCTCTCTCTCTCTCTCTCTCTCATTCTCTCTCTCTCTCTCCCCTCTCCCTTCCTCTCTCTCTGTGGAATCAATAAGTAAATACAAAAATGTTTTCAATTAAAATCCATTCAGGCCCTGGCTGGTGAGGCTCAGTGGATTAAGTGCCAGCCTGGCAACCAAAGGGTCACCAGTTGGATTCCCAGTCAGGGCACATGGATGGGTTATAGTCCAGACACCCAGTTGGGAGGGTGTGAAAGGCAACCACACATGGATGTCTTTCTCCTTCTTTCTCCCTCTCTTCCTTTCTCTTTAAAAATAAATAAGTAAAATCATTTAAAAAAAAAAAGTAAAATTCCTTCAAATGCTAAGATTCATAAATCTTTAAATCGATCATTTAAGGGGGGGGGGGATGTCCTCGCAATAGCCTTGATATGTGTACGGTGCACTCCTCCATTGGGAAGGAATCACTGGTAGCTTCTTTTCATGGATAGCTGCGGAGGTCAGTAGAAGAGTAGCATTACGTGTGGGGTGGCGGCGATTTTCAGAAGCAATGTAAACACAAGAGCAGTCAACCACCTCAAAAGACTTCAGTTCTGAGTGAGCCTCAGGCTTCAACTTTCCACACGACTTCTGGCAAGTGTTCTTCCCAGCATCTTAGTGTCCTAAGCTGTAATGGAGCAAATAATAGCAGCCTCCTGCCTATTGAAAAGAGAGGCTCTCAAGACAAATGGGATGTCCTACAATCAATCAGCTGCCACCTATGAGCAGTCATGGAGCAGTCATGGAGTGCAAGAAAGTACAATTAAGCCCTTAGGAGAAAAATGTGCTCCAAGCTCTCCAGAGAGGAAAAGGCAAGAGGAAAAGTAAATGAGAAAATGAAAAAGGACACTGCGCAGGAACGAAGTCCCTCGCTGGGAGCCAGTGTAAGTGTATCTCTCCAAAAACCTCCATCGAAAGCACGTGAGCTTTTAAACACCCCAGCCGGTAATGGAGTGCAGGAGAGGTCAACACGGAGACGAATGCGGTATTTGTGCAACAGCGAAACGTGTGGTTTGTGCAACAGGAACAGATGACTCTGCCAGGACAGTCGCTCCCCGTTGCTCCCGCCAAGTTTATGCTGCAGGTAACATCGTGGGACACAGATCAAAGGAAGAAATGACAAGCTCGTGGGTAGCCCATGAAGACTGTTAAAACCGGAAAAAAATATTTGAAGCAGCTTCAGTAAATCAGTGTTATTTCTCAGTTATCCTGACACCCCTTATGGAACATTCTAGAGAACATCTCATCAATTTAAAAACACTTTCTTTTGTCTTTTTCCTCCAGACTGTGGGCATTTAATTTCCACATAAGAAGAAAGAGCCTTAAAACCTAAGAACCCAGAAAACTAAAACCACTGTTCCTTTTAAGCAATTTCAAGCTAGATCTACTAAAACCTATTTGGTCCACTAGTTTTATACTGAAAGGTTTGGCTGCCTGAAAATTATACTATTTCTCAAGTTTAAGGAACACAAAAATTCAGAAATCAGGCAGAACATAGGGTCTTTGCATTTCCATTTTAAAGCAGCATTACTTTTCCTTAAGATGGATATTTTACTTCTAAATGACTGCACGTGACCTTTACAAGTGTGTGGTTTCTGTCTGCAGCTCAAAATAAAAATGAATAAATAAAAAATGTCATTCCTGCTTCTCATTCTCTTGTTTCTATTAATCACTTTTTCTCTTTACAAACTACATGATCAATAGGGATGTGTCCATTGCCCTTCTAACTGACTTCTATTATTCCTCATTACAGCCTTTGTTTCAATTCCCTGCTTCCCACCAGGTATTAAATATTTAGACAGTGAGTCTAAACTTTCCTATCCCTCTGCTGTCAGGATGACTGTCCTATAGTTGTGTAATCAATTAACCTGGCATCTGATCTCTGTTTCAAATGTCTTCTTGGAGAAGTTTAATTATGATGAATATCTTTTCATGACTTTGAAATTATATAAGCATGATTCCTGACTCAGTCATGCTTGTTAAAAATCATAAATCAATTAATTTTATTCCCTCTAGATCTGAGAAGACCTTTCTAATTCTGGCTGGATTTTAACAATGTGAAAAGTCCTGTAGACATTAGATGAATATGCTTTTTTTTCTTTCTCTGGGAAACCCTTTTGGTAAGATCTTTATGGTTAGAAGATTTGGGGAGGTTTCAAAGCAAACTGGAAAACCACAGCTTCAAGAAAGCATTCTATAATTATAACTTAAAGAAAGATATCTTCACACAAGAAAAAAATTAGATTGTACGCATATTCTACTTCATGCAAGAGATGTAGTTCTGGAAAACTGCAGTAAATCAGATTTTTATACATCAAATTTTAAATAAAGTCAGAAAAGTGGCTATAATATAATATTTTATAAAGGTGGGAAATCCTTCTGTGAAGTGCAGGAGTCATTTCTAAGAATGGTTTAAAATTTGGATGTTGGTGCTCAGTTTTCCACGAGTGGGGTGCACTTACATATGAACTTTTAAAGGTACTTGGAATATCTGTTCTGTCTTATCAAACACTTTTCATGACCCACAAGTTTCCATAATATCCCAACAGTAAATTTTTACCTTCACCCAGCTACCTGCACACTTATTCCTATAGCAGACAACCTCATCTATCCCTGTGGGCTACACCCATTCTTAAGAAGACTTTTCCAAAACTTGGAAATGAGGCAAAAAAGTGACTTCCTGACCTTTCACTGTCATAACTACAGCAGCTGCCATCAACCTCTAAATTTCTTATGTGAGAAAAACTTTCAAAAAGAAAAAAAGAAAAAAGAAAAACTTTCATTTGTTCAAGCCATTGTGAATCAGGTTTTCTTTTGTCTTCAACTAAGCATGTACAGCTTCTTAGCCTCTTCTGCACTCCCCATTTTATAAGGTAGCATGTTTTCAACCAGAAAAGCAAGTTCCACTCACCCTAAAACTGGAACTACAAAGAGCATACTTTTCAAAGAGACTGTGGAGAAGACTTACCAATGCTTTATAATAGTTTCTAAAAACAAATTGATATTGTCTCCATGTGTGACGAAAACAAGTAATGAGCTGACTCAAACATTCACTCCTCAACCCCACCATCCACCTCCCCACACCTCTGCCTAACACCAAAGTTGGTGAATCATAAACAAAGGAGGCTGATTCCTTCCAAGGTCATTTCTTCCAAAGGGTCTAAAAACTGGAGGAGTTTCCTGATACATGGAGAGAACATTGGAATGGCCCACAGTGGCCGGGGGCTCATCCCTCCATTGTCCCTTCCCAGCACTAACCTGGACTCAGACCTGCCAGCCTCTTCCCTAGTTCATAGTCACCAGGCATTAGAGCCCCAGGGAAACTCCAGCTAACAAGCAAAAATAACTCTAGTTATTTAGTACCCTGGGGACTACTAAATGCATAACTAAACCCAACTCAAACCCAGTGACCTAATCTTCCCATTCCTTTTGCCTAAAATTTTTTTTCCATAGCTGCTAGTCATGTGCTCAAGGATTATTCCTGGCTTCTCATCAAAAGAAGAGTGCCAATTCCTTTTCACACATCTATTCTAAATAAGGAGCAACTGCTTTGTATGCATTCAATAAAAAGTCTTAGTTGGCCTACAGGTAGGAGACCTGAGCCAGTCCACTCATGCCAGGTGTCAAAAAGGAAAGAGAAAAGTGACAAAAGGAAGAGAATGGGGAGGAAGACAGGAAGCAAGCAGAGTGGATTCCTAGGTTGGAATAAGAAAGGAACATACACACACACCTATTTTCTTATTTTTTAAGTAACCTTACCCTTTAAAATTAAAAAAAAAAAAAAAGCCAGCTTTTCTCCATATAAAATCTCCATATGCAGAGAAAGAAAATGACCTACAACATCTGCTGACTTCTTTAGATTTCCCTGAAGATTCTGAGGCCCTTAGTTAGTAATCCCAAGACAGCTCCTGTGAAACTCTCAGGAGATGACATGAGCCTCTTACATGGACTTCTAACATTCCTTTATCTCTGAAAATGATTATAATTACATCTTCTTTCTTTTTTCTCTTTCATTCTCTTATTTCTTTTTACTGGAAGGTCTGTATGGCCATTGCCATTCTATTACGCTTCAAATACCCCATTCCCTCCACCATTCTTTTCTTGACTTTTTATCTTCCTGACTGTTCCTACTAGATGTGCAGAAAATCTAAGTGAAAAAGAGTGGATGGGAGCAAGTGGAAAAAGAAATGACATAAAACATTAGAAAAGTAATAATGTAATAATATAGAAATTGCCTGAGAAGAGCCTTCATAGTCTTCAGATACAGTCAGATCATTTGTAACTTGAGAGCAAACTCACTTGAAGTCTTGTCAATTTGGCATTGGAGCCTGGGTAGCCCAACCTGGCCACCACTGTAACCCCATGGGAGATGCAGCTTCACAGTGGTGTCATCTTCTTCAGTTAGGTCATTGCTTCACATTGGGTCTCATAAGTCACACGACCACTTTTTAATTGTCTTCTGATCTAACTAAAGCCAAGGAAGGACCTAATGGGATCTTTTCTTAATTGATTGAGAAGAAAGGCTAAGAAGTTACCTTTACAACTGAAACAACCATTCCTTTGGTCCAGAAAAAGCAAGAGCGTAAAGGGCTGCATCTTTTCTGATGAGGCCACTTCTCTGACAGTCATTTAGTTAGTCCTCAGAATGGAAGCAGGCAGCCAAGAAGTGTCTGATGCCTAGAAGACCTTGAGATAAGGGGCCAATTTCCTACTTCTTACACCATAGATCTCTAAAGGACCCAATTTAAGGGGTACAAGAACATCAGACACATTTTCTCAAAAGTGAAAACAGATTTAGAGTTCTCTTTTTTGAGTTTCTTCATTGTGCTTTTCTATATTGATGAGTTTATAGTGGTTTACCATTTTTACCTAAATAAAATCTTTATTCTAAAAGTGACTACAAAACACCTCCCAGAGCTAAATGGTACTGCAGCCTGGGTTTTCTGCCATTGGGAATGTTCACACTTCTGATCCCTCCATCAGGCAGAGAAGTGAAGTTAAGGCTACTTTTGACGGTGACCCCAATCCTAACCCTCTTGAGGCATCTTATTCTTTTAGAAACCTGCAGTTTTGGGGGAAACAAAAAGGTTCTGTTGAAGCAAAAAGCAAAACCCTCTTCCAAGGATAATTATTTTGTCCAGCTCTCATTTTGCACAAGTCTTTTCTCAAAACTGACATTTCCCTGAGAGTGGCAAAGTCTTCAGCTCAATGTCAAGTGCGACAAAACCTTCTATTTTCCTTAAAGCAGAAAGGTTTCAAATATACTTTACCATCCTGACAGCAGTGACAAATGGGACTTTAACTCAAATGGATTACAGATGGGCTTTCTGAACCACATTACACTTCATGCAAATAGAGAACCACCAACATTTTTTGTTTTGAAATGTCAGATATACTGACAGGATTTCTTGACTTTTTTTCAAAAGCAAAAAAACAATTGCCAGCTCCCCTTTCTTTATTGCCTTTTTCATTGACTAATGGGAGGAAACAAAGTCAGGAAAATTAAAGGCTCCTTGACCGGATGATGGAGCCAAATCTACAGAACAGTCAGCAAGCAAACACCTCAGACCTGCTGCTAGTCTGAGGGATGGGTAAACAGACGTCAGTAAAACCTTCCCTGCAAAGGACCAGATGAAAAATATTTCAGGCTTTGTAGGCAAGGAGCCTCAGTTGCAATGACTCAGTTTCTCCTTTGTATAGAGAAGGCGACCATAACACTGTGCTAAGTGATGGGTGTGGCTCTGCCCAATAAAACCCTTTGACAAAAACAGGGAGGTGGCTCATTTGCCCCCAGGTTCAATTTGTAGATACCTGGATTATGGTTTGACTGGCATTTCAAAAAAATAGTACTTAGCAAGGCAAGGGTAGGGTTTCACACACCATTTCCCAGAAGCTTCTATGGTAATGCAGCTGGAGCAAGCTGGGAGGCCTTCTGGGGGCCAGGTATTAACTCTTGCGTTACTGGATATGGGGAGAGGGGGCTTCCAGGGGAGGGGCTGGAAGGGTTATCAGGAGCTTCAGGGAAGCAGCTAACTCCAACCAGGATAAAAAGTTTACCAACATTTTAACAGCTAATAGGGCCATGCTGGTGGGCACCAGGTACCAACAGCCTGTGCGCAGCCTGGATGCTGCAGTAAGGTACCAAGGAAAAGTTTTTCATAGATATGAGATGTTCTTTCACTTCCTCCCAAAAATGCTTCAAACAAAAATAACTGATACATTTACAAGCAAGAAAGATGAAAAGCCATAAGAAGACAAATAGCCTAGCTGAATGGCTCAGTTAGTTGAAGCATCATACTGTAACCAAAAAGTTGTGGCTTCAGTTTTCAGTCAGGGCACATACTTAAGTTGTGCCCCCTGTCAGAGGCAGCCAATCAATGTTTCTCTCTCTCAAATTAATAAACATATCCTTGGGTGATGATAAAAAAGGAAGGAGAAGGAGGAGGAGGAGAAACAATTAGTAAGTCATTTTAGAGTAGGAGGAGAGAATAGGTACAGTGAAATGCTTCCAATTGGCCTCTCTTTAATTGCTTGGCTACACCACTCAATAAGTGGGCTACCATTAAACTCAAGTAGACCACAGTGTCTTATGACCCTGGCAGGTGGGGATGCTGCACATAAGTTCTCTGAGGAAAGCCTCAACAGAGGAAGATAATTGTCTTTGAGAAACACACCTCCCAACCCAAATGCTCAGGACCTTCCTCATCTTCTCCAACTTTCCCAACACACACATGTACACATATGCACCAGCCAACCTATAACTTTCCTCTCTCCCTGCAAGCACTCACCTAGCTACCATTAGAAAGTTATTAGCCCAACTATTTCAGGCTATAGTGTGAAAGAATGCCTGCATGTCTTTTATTGGGTTGACCAAAAATTCTGTTATGTTTTTTCCATACAATGGCTCTAGTAGTGCATAGTTGTCCTTAACTTCATTCAAAATAATATAAGCATGCATTTTAAGTAATTTATCAAAATTGGAAAGTCTTGTGCAACATTTTCAATATATTATGCTTTATTATTTCAAAAAAGGTAAAAACCCAACCAAAACACACACAAAAAAAGATTTGTGCAGCATATAGAGAAGGTGCTGTGACTGATCAAACATGTCAAAAGTGGTTTGCAGAGTTTCTTGGTACTATTGACATTCTGGTCAAATAATTCTTTGCTGTATCACCGCCTTATGCACTGGAAGATGTTTACAATATCCCTGGTCTCTACCCTCTAGAAGCCAATCGCAGAGATAGCCAGCATGCTCCCAAACAGTAGTTATTGGTGAAAATGAAAAAAGACATCTTTTATTTCATAGAAAAAACATAACAAACTTTTTGACCAACCCAATACTTCTCAGAGGTTTAAGAACTTTTAAGAAAATCTGGAGTGAGCAATTCCTTTACCCAAATAAAACATTCTATAATGGGGGAAAGGATAAGCAAACATATTTAGACATTTTTTTTTTAAGATTTTATTTCATTATTTTTGGAAAGAAGGGAAGGAAGAGAGGCAGAGAGGGAGAGAGATATTCATGTATGGTTGCTTTTCACCTGCCTCCAGCCACAGACCTGACTGGAGACCTGGTTTGCAACCTGGTTATGTGCCCTGGCTGGGGAATCGAACCTGCAACCTTTGGGTTCGCAGGCCGGCACCTTATCCACTGTGCTACCAGCCAGAAGCTAGACATTTTTAATAAGGAAGCCTCTCCTTTTGAAAACATGACAACTTGACAAATCGTCCTTGAAAAGGGTGATTCTAACTACATATAGCACAGGATGACAGAAATTCTGAATTTTTAATTAAAGACTTGTCCTGATATCCAGATGTGCAGAACATCAAACAATTGAAAACAAATTATATCCTGTACGCAGGTCCCCAACATCTTCTTACTCTTTGGGAAGGACTGTATGTTAAGATAACACAGGATGGCACCAGGTGTGGGGTAGGTGGAGACTTGTTACAGGGCTGGGATTGTACCAGCTGGAGGCACGAAGGAAACGAGAAAGATTTCTCATAGTCCCTGGCCCCTTGGGGACAGCCACCAAGGAGCTCTGCCAGACCTGTGGGTCCCTCTCCCATTTCTGGTGCAGAGAGGACACATCTCTGGATGCTAAGTTGCCATTTGAGGAATTCAACTTGAGCCAACAACTAGGCAGTGTCTTTGCAACATCAGTGTCTGTAATTAAAAAAAAAAAAAAAAAATGCAACAACAACAACAACAAAAGCACGTCAAAGTCATTACACATGGCCTGTAAGTCACAAAAGCAAGATTGAGGTAGGATCTGTGCCTGCCAGTTCCCAGACCCACAGCCTCTATGCTCTACCCTGCTCAGCCCAACTTTATGTTTAGATATACATGCTGTGTCTCTTAAAAGTGAGTAGCCTTCAGCTGACCTCATTTCAAAAGAAGGAATTCTAAGCCACTGGCTCCCTGCACTTCAACAGCAGCAACCTCAGAGGCCCCTGGAGAGGATGTGCTTCTGGGGCCCTATTTCCTGGCAAATGCAATGAAAGCCTCAAAGTTTGGGCTAATAAAATCCTCACTAAAAACTCTCCCTGACCTTACCTGAAGCACTGTGGAGTGGTTTTAAAGCCTTGTGCAAAGGCTTTTCACAGAGCCATTAAGTTTAGCAGAAGGGGTGGAGATGGGGAGAGGGGTGCTTTTCCATTTCAAACTGTGGGAGAGCAGTAAGGAAGCCACTACCAGCAATGGGAATTAGATTACTGGCTTCTCAGGCCAAGCACTGAAAACGGGGAGCAGCCTGGGGTCAAGGATGCGCCCCTTGATAAAGCATGATAATCACCACCATAGGCAAGAGGATCATTTTCTAATTAAACTCTGCCCAGTCAAGAGCCCCAGGACCAAATGAGTCGCACAGCTGTGGGAGATAGAATTGCAAAGAAAAATTACCCGTTGAGTGGGAGTTTTTGCTCTGGGGAGGGAATCGCGTGTAAAATGCCGCCAGGTGGAAAGCCCTCACTGAGACTCCGTGGCCTCCTGTGAGAGAGGCAGCTGCACCTCGGCAGGCCCTGGGGCTGCCTCTCCCAGCCTCCACTCTGTTGCAGCGTCCAAATGGGAGGTGATGTACATAGTGCATGAGAAAGTACTAAAGAACTCCACTATTGCTGGAATTCAAGGGAGGAAACAAAATGAGCCTGAAGTTCACAGGGAACATGAGCCTGGAAGGGAAGCAGCCTGTGCTGCTGGCTGAGCAATCGCATGGCTAGGCCAGAGCGTCTCTGAGACAGATCCAGGCAGCCTGCGCTGCAGAGAGGATTTGTCTTTGACCCAAGTCCGTCTCCCTGTCAGGGTTTACTGCACCACGTGCGTGCCACAGACCCTCTTTGTGCAGTTTCCTTCTGAGCCTATCTTCTTCCTAAGCAAGATCCCAAGCCCAGAAGGTGCTCCCCTTCTCTGTCAGAACATAGTCTCTGAAGGTGTATTTCTCCCAAAACCTTATTCTCTGTCAGCAAGTGTTTCTGATCACCTAACCTGTTAACAAGTGAAAGTGGGGAGAAGTTTCTCCTATTCAATTTGTGCCTGTTCACAGGGCCTTCCAGAATCAATTCTTGAACCAAAAGCTGTGGCTCCAATGCTCAAATTGCCAGCACCTACTTAGACTGAAGAGAGTTGCCTACTGGAACCAAAACATGGAAGTTAGACATGAAGCTGGGGCACATCTTTTTGTCTCCTGAACATTACTGCACCTCACCTTCTCTTAGCAGCTGAAGAAGAGCAAAACTTCATGGACCTTTGCAATTAAAGTGTAGTGAGCTAAGGGTGGGTGGAGCCGGTGCATTTCAGAAGCAACGACCAGAAGCAGGGAAGCAACCCCATTTGCTGCAATCCCATCTTGTCTTCCAAGTCACACTTCTACTTAAAAAGCATGGAAACTCCCACAGACTCAAATCTAGCACAGGATGACAGGAGGGGGAAGGCAGGGCAAGGTACTCAGGACCCCTTCAACCCTCCCCAGCCAGAAAAGAGCAGAAATTGGTCCAATGGGTTCTGATGCTAATTTTAAAAATTCTGAAATTACTCTTTATATCTGAATGAGTTACATTCAGATCTCTATGTATATTTTTCCTATTTTATTTTATTTTGGTCCTGGAAAGGTGAGTGTTCTGTGTCTCTTGGTGGTTAACTTGATGAGGAAAGGACTATAGATATACTTAGTCAGAAAGTAGTGTAGAGTTAAAATGAGAAAGTCAGGAACCCTGTCTTGGATTCAAAAAGACCTCACCTGGAGCAGGAATTGCATAAGGTATGCTGAGGCACATACCAGCTGCAAGAAAGGAGCCAGGGTAAGGGAGGTGGGTGGATGAATGGATAGATGGGTGATGGATAGAAAACAAACACTGAAGGTAAAAAATAGACCCAGCATCCTCAGCCAACTACCTAGGCTGTGGAGAGGGTGAAGAGATAGGATAGAAAATGCCATCCAGCCATCAAGACAAATTCTTAATGTCAAAATACCTACACCTAAATTACTACATGAGACCTAGCATAGCAACATTGGTTTGAAAGAAAGAAAGACAGAAAGACAAATAGTTTAATTACTTCAGTAAGATTTCCCTTTTCCTCTCACCTCCATTGAATAGGTAATAATTTTTCCATGGCCAATAATAAAAATCAAGTAAACAAAAGTCTCCCTTTTGACTGCAGAAGAGGAAGTCTGGGGCACGTCTGAGAGGCAGGCAGGAGAGTGAGAGGGAGGAGAAACTAGGGAGGAAGGATCAATGAAAGGAAAATTGAAAGGACGCCTGTCTCATCCATATGCAGCCTCAATATCCCCAGGACACATTGCTCTGGAGCAAGGACCAGGTCTGAACCTACAGATATTCTTCAAGAGACAGTGATCAATTATTCTAAAACCAGAAGGTGCTGATCACGTGCGTGGAGGTGAACATGAAGAATCCCAAACTGTATTGCTGGGTGCTCTCTCTTCTCTGTTTCTTCATCTATCCCATCCAAACAGCATCAGTTGACTGTGGAAGCACAAACTGAAAAGAAAAATTACTTTAAAGGTCTATCTATCTATAAATGGCTGATCTTAAAGTATTCAAAATAAGATTGAGAACCACCCGCTTCCACCAACGTGCTTGATGGTTGCTTGTTTTCTGGGCCCATTCCACAAAATATGGTGCCCTATTAAGTCCTACGTTCATAGGGTTTTAGGATTGATCCTTGTAATGTCTCTTTTAGAGTATCCGAATAAATCATTTCTTCTCCATTTCTCATGCTTAGCAGCTTGAATATCTTCCTGCTAAACGAGAGAATCAACTTAGAATGACTGCACTTTTACCCGGAAACCCAGACTTATTTTTAGTCGGGAAGCCCGGGTTTGCCTTACAAGAGTGCCGCCTAGTGTCTTTCTGTTAAACTGCACCCAATTTTTCTTCAGCGGGTTGAGGACCAAACATTTGCTGGGGTATGGAAAAACCTTTCTTTATGCAATGCTGAAGTAAATTCGCAGACATGTCTTTGAAAGCCAAATTAAATTCCCCTTGATTTATGTGTATTTCAAATATGTGTTCACCTTGAAATGGTCCCTGAAACATTATAAATATCACAGTTTAAAATATAGCAAATCTTTTAAAATCACATATTTACTAAGAAAAATAGTTTCCAACAAAACACTGACAGAATTTTCAATCATTAGCATACTTCGCTTAAGCTACCTATCAGAAACAGTAGTAATTTCTAAATAATAGTCTTTATTCCCTAGAGAAATACTTGTGGATTTTTCGCGGGGGCGGGGGGGGGGGGGGTATGTCTTATAGATACATATGAATAATAACAATGCCACACTAACTACATGCTTGACATTGTATTGAACATATCACCTACATTATTCCCATTTAATTCACACTTAATATTTACAAATTGCTTAGAGCAGCATCTGGCATATAATAAATGATAGGTAAGTGATGTTAAATAAATAATCCAAATTATCCTGGAGAGTAAATGTTATTACCTGTGTTTCTGTATTTTAGAAAACCTGAGTTTAGAGAGGTTAAGCATCTTGCTCATGGTTATATACTTGCAGCTGGTGTATCTAGGACCCAGCCCAGGTACCTCAGACTGCGAAGGCTGGGCACCATGCGGTATTGCTGCTTCTGCACACCACTCTGGGTACAGTCCCTGTGGTAGCCTCCTAGATCTGCTATAACAAAGTACCAGAGACTGGGTTAAGTAACCAATAGAAATTTATTTTCTCCCAATTCTGGAGGCTAGAGGTCTAAGATCCAGTGGCAGAATTGATTTATTCTGCAGATTTGCAGATATGTTGGCAAATTACGATAACTCTACCTGGATATTCTTTGTCCTAAAAGATAACTGTTGTTCTGCCCCAACTTCTTTCTCTGTGTTCCCCTCCCCAAAGCCATAGTTCACATATAACCAGACAAACATGCCACCCATGACACTGGTCCTGACACTTTATGCTGTGACCAATCACGTCTGATTTATCTGTTGTGCACTCATACCTCCTCATTCATGATAGGGTTGTGCTTTAAAAAAAAAAAAAAAAAAAAACATGTAACTTCAAAGTAGCCTGTTTATGTAGCTATATGCTACTTCTAGTAATAGTATATGCTGATCCACAAAACATTTTGAAAAAATATATTTTTTAAGAAATAGGTCCTGGCTGGTGGCATAGTAGATAAGGCACCAGCCTGGGAACCCAAAGGTCACTGGTTTGATTCCCAGCCAGGGCACATAACCAGGCTGCAAGCCAGGTCTCCAGCCAGGTCCTTAGCTGGAGGCAGGTGAAAAGCAACCATACATTGATGTCTCTCTCCCTCTCTGCCTCTCTCTCTTCCCCTCTCTCTAAAAATAATAAATAAAATCTTAAAACAAAATTTTTAAGAAAAAAATAATTTGTCAGTATATGTACTGACAAAGAATTCTATGGGTTCTTTTTTATTTATTTACAAATATTTTATTTATGTATTTCTACAGAAAGGGGAAGGGAAGAAGGAGAGGAAGAGAAACATTGATTGCCTCTCACATACCCCCAGCTGGGAATCTAGTCCACAACCCAGGCCTGTGCCCTGACCTGGAATCAAACCAGTGACCTTTGGGTTCGCAGGCTGGTGCTCAATCCACTGAGCCACATCAGCCAGAGCCTGTAGTGGCCAAACTGGGGCTCCTCATCAGTACAAATGGCTGCAAGGTCATAAGACATGATGACCTGCTAACTACACTACCAGACAATATTAACTATTAATGCCAATTCTGCTAGAAAATAATATTAACTAAGCTAACTAACACTAACAATGCTAACTATGTTTATTAATGCTAATAAACAATATTACACTATGCTAACTGGTACTAATAGTAACAATGCTAGCTATGATAATAAACAATGCTAACTACACCCATGATACCAATACTAACTATACTAACAAGGCTAACTGTACTAAAATTTTTAAAGGAAAGAATGAAGAAAATAGAAAACAAGGGAAAGGAGAAAAAGAAAATTTTAAAAGAAGAAAAAAGAAAACTAAGAGAGAGTAAAGACAAAAGAAAAAGAAACAAAAGGAAAGAAAGAAAACAAGCTAACTGCTCCAAGTTAAACAGGAGACCACAGATCAGCTTCCTGGACTATAAGGGAAGCTTATAGTCAGCCCAGCCAGGACCTCATACAGGATTTTTTGTAATTCCATCACACTGGCACCTTACAAGGTCAGAGCAAGACACAAACTAATCATGGCTGGAGATAAACCACAGTGGTTTTCTCAGGTTTTGGTGTCAAAACTCTTTTACTCCGGGGGGGAAAAAAAAAAGGCTCCAGGGTCTTTATGTGGCATATTAAAGATTGATACTTACTTCATTAGAAATTAAAATATGCCCCTGGCAAAGTAGCTTAAAGCAATTGTTGACCATTCCAGAAAAAAACTCATATTTCCAAATCCAAATGTTGTTGACAGATAATGAGTTAACTTATGTTTTCACTTGCATTAGCTTATACAATTTTTAAAACTGAGAGTAATATAGGATTTCGTAAAAGTTTTCTTAATCATGTTCAATCATGTTTACCTTATTATAAAAGATTATTTTTCTAGATATTCCTGGTTTTATAACAATTTTAGTATTGCAAAATTTTCAGATATGGCACATCACAACAGTGAAGAATTTTTCAATGAATTATATGCAGACACTTTTTCTGAATGTCCGAGTGACTTTGAAGTATATAGCAGATGATAGTTTGTCAGAAGCTGGTTATGAATGTGATGTTAGACCACCAAAACAGCAAAAGAGAAATGTGATAAAATCTGATAATGAAAGTGATTTTGAAGAAGAGTGGACAGAAAATGACATTACACCAACCTTGAAGGATTATAAATATTTCTGGTGTAACTGTTTAACTTAATGATCCACAGAGTATCAGTAAAGTGATGGATTTACTTTTTTATAATGACTTTTAATTTAATTGCTTCTCAAATCAATTTATACCACTACCAAATGGAAAAACTTTATGAAACATCTGCTAAAATTTTACCATGGATGGAAGTTACCACTAGTAATATGAATAAGTTTCTCCATTTATTGACATTGATGGGACAAACAAAAAATAATCTCATGGGAGCAGCCCTAGCTGGTGGCACAGTGGATAAGGCACCAGCCTGCAAACCCAAAGATTGTTGGTTCAGTTTCCAGCTAGGGTACATAAACAGGTTGCAAACCAGGTCTCCAGCCAGGTCCTTAGCTGGAGGCAGATGAAAGGCAACCATACATTGATGCTTCTCTCCCTCTCTGCCTCTCTCTCTTCCCCTCTCTCTAAGAATAATAAATAAATTCTTAAAAAATAATTTTTTTTAATCTCATGGGAGAGATTACTGGTCAATGGATGCTTTGCTTGAAGCACCCATATTTCCTAAAACTATGACCAGAATGAGGTTTGAGCAAATCCTTACTTTTTTCATCTTAGTGATAATTCACAAGCTATATCTAATTAAAACAGACTTTACAAAATTAGGCCTCTTTTGGATTACTTTATTTTAAAATTTCAATATTTGTATAGACCTAAACAGGAGTTATCCCTAGATGAAGCAATGATACCATATAGAAGACATATCAACTTCAGAATATGTAATTCAGCAAAGAAAATAGGGAATTTTAGTGAGAATGCTTTATAAAAGTGAGACTGGCTGCATTTGCAATTTCAAAATCTATTTGGGTGAAAGCAAATACAAGAAACTATACTGTCTGTCTTAAAGCTGTATCTTTATTCTTGGCATCATGTTTACTAGGATAATTACTATAACAGCATGTCTGCTGCTGAAATATTCTTGGAAAATAAAATACTCACTCGTCTGTGGTACTAAAAGGGAGAACCATGGCTTGCCAAAAGAACTAAAAGAATATTCAGAGAGGGGAAATGACATTTTTACACAAGGGACACATTCTTCTTATCACATGGGAAAACAAAAGCTAGTGCATATGATCTCCACTATTCATGATGCTTCTATGAAATCACTGGAAAGTGAGAGAGGAATTCTATGGATGGCATAATTAAACCCATGTGCATAGTGAATTACGTCAAATCCATGAAAGGGATCAATTGAGCAGACCAGTATTTGGTGAACAGCAGTATCTTATGAAAAAGTTTAAAATAGTATTAAAAATTAGAATTCTTTTTTTATCAATTGTGCTTAATTTGATGCATTCAAAATTAACTCTAACTACAATTTACAAAATAAAATGAGATATAAATAATTTCTACTTGAAGTTGCTAGGGAATGGATAACCAATGATTCAAATTAATGTGGCACAGAACCAAGGCACTTCCTCCAGTACCTCTAAAAGAGCTCCTTACAAAGATTCATTTTTCAGGCTTTCAGGAAAACTAAAACACCACATTTTAGAAAAATAGTCACTGGCATAAAGAAGAATCCCACCCAAACATATAAAGTATGCTCTTCAAAAAGAAAGTGCAACAAAACTAGATATATTTGTAAAACTTATTTTACACCATCGCACAAAGGTGAATGCTACACAGTTTATCATACAAAAAAAAAGTTATTAAAAGTTTTATACACCTGGCTGGTAGCACAGTGGATCAGGCGCCAGCCTGCGAACCCAAAAGTCACTGGTTCAATTCCCCAGTCAGGGCACATAATCAGGCTGCAAGCCAACTTTCCAGCCAGGTCTGTAGCTTGAGGCAGGTGAAAGGCAACCATACATGGATTTTCCAAGAATATTTTCCAAGAATATTTCAGCAGCAGACATGCTGTTACAGTAATTATCCTAGTAAACATGATGCCAAGAATAAAGATACAGCTTTAAGACAGACAGTATAGTTTCTTGTATTTGCTTTCACCCAAATAGATTTTGAAATTGCAAATGCAGCCAGTCTCACTTTTATAAAGCATTCTCACTAAAATTCCCTATTTTCTTTGCTGAATTATATATTCTGAAGTTGATATGCCCTCTATATGGCAATATATATGCCCTCTCTGCCTCTCTCCCTTTCCCTCTCTTTAAAAGTAATAAATAAAATATTTTTTAAGTTATATACAAAGTTTTATTTTAATACATTATGTATAAATGAGGTATATTGAAGTTTATTTAGATTGTTTCATTTTCATATTCAATTACAAAAAAATAGCCAGTGACATGGAATAGCTTTTGTATAAAATTGCTGTAATAGGCCAAGACTGTAGGTTTGATCCCCAGTCACGGCACATACAATAAACCCATGAAAACATAAATAAATGGAACAAGAAAGTGATGTCTCTTCTCTCTCTCTCTCTCTCTCTCTCTCTCAAATCAATAAATAAAAGTTTAAAAATTAAAATCTGTATGATACTGCTGTGATTTTTCATTTATAATTTGAAAATATGTAATAATTCTTATTTTAAAGATCTATACTTAAAATATTCAGTTTTTAGTATTGCATAGTGTACTTGATCATCCACTCCATCACCAGAAGTAACAGCAGTGTCACAAACTCAAGTCTACAATTCTCACTGTTCAGAGAATGTTATTACATATTGTGTATGCATATTAGCCAGATGTACTATAGTAACCCTCAAAATTAAACTATTAGGATTGCTATAAATATTTTAAGGAACTGAGAGTGACTTTTACCTGTTCATTACAAGATTTTGAAAATGTTTAAATTATTTCAAGAGCAATATTTTTTTTTTTTTTTTTTTTTTTTAAGATTTTATTTCATTATTTTTTAGAAAGAGGGGAAGGGAGAGAGGCAGAGAGAGAGAGATACATCAGTGTATGGTTGCCTTTCACCTGCCTCCAGCCACAGACCTGACTGGAGACCTGGTTTACAACCTGGTTATGTGCCCTGGCTGGGGAATCGAACCTGCGACCTTTGGGTTCGCAGGCCGGCACCTTATCCACTGTGCTACCAGCCAGGGCAAGAGCAATATTTTTAAAATTTCATTTGACATAAAGCTGAAAAGCCAATAACAGGACAAAATCTTTTTAACTAGGCCACCATTTAATGTAAATATATTCACTTTGGCTTCCACATGTATAAAATTTTATTCTTTAAACTATAGCAATAAAACCCTCTATTCCTAAGAAGTCTTAAGAGGGTATTCTACATATTCTGTGTTATTTAATTACCTGTAAATTTTGTAGGTAAATGTATGCATAAAATAAATAGTTTATATACTTTTTAAATATTCAGTTCCTTAACTTTACATTTTGGTCTCAAAATGATGCTACAACTTAACTGATATTACAATATTATAGGAAAATGTTCTGTTGCATAAAATAAGGTACATAATTAACACCTATAAAGCTGAGAAGAGGTAGCTTTCATCATATTTTTGCCAACAAGATTATGAGTAAATTTCTTTTCATAAACCTTGGAGAACAGAGGATAGTGGATCAACCTATTCAAAAGGATGAAGGGAAAACAAATCTGTCAACCCAGAACCCTATGCCTGGAAAACTATTTTAAAATAATGGAGACATTAAGACATTCCCAGATAAACCAAAGCTGAGAGAAGTCTTTACCATAGACCTGCCTGGCATGAAGGGCAGGTTGGAAGGAAAGTAACTCAAAGCCTTATGAAGCAATTAAGATTTCTGCTAAAAGAAATGCATGGACAATTATAAAAGCTACTACTATTGTAACTTTGGTTTGTAGCTCTACTTGTTGTGTTCCACTTGATTTAAGAGACTAATGTATTGAAAAAATAATTGTTAGTCTGTTTTGGGACACAATGCATATAGATGTAATTTTGTGCCATCAATTACTAACTGGGTGGGGCTAGAGCTGTGGAGAAACAGAGTATTTATACATTCTTGAAGTTAATCTGATACCAATTCACATGAGTGTTATAACTTTAGAATGTTAGGTATTCAATGACTAAAAAATATTTCTCATATACAAGGTCTGTCCAGCAAAAGTCTAGCCATTGTTAATATAACAAGAACAGTTTTGCGCAACATTAATGTAATCTGGCAGCCAAGGAGAGAGAACTGGCATGAACATGTGTGAACAATGATGACTTCACTGTACTAGTCAGTGGGGGTGGTAGACACTATTGAGTGAGCATGTCTACTGTGTGCCCATTGCATTCAAAATGACTAAGCAAGTAGAGCAACAGATCTGCCTCCTACTTGCTGTTAAGCTTGAACATTCTCCTGTGGAAACTATTTGAATTTAATGATTTAGAAGGTCCCAGCTATGGGCAACTGGTGATTAACAGCTTCATCACAACAATGCACCCACTGATGCATCACATCTCAAGCAGTGTTTTGGCTAAACATCCAGTCATTCAGGTGACTCAGCATGCTTGCAGGCCACAGGTGTCCGATGACTTCTGACTTTTCTTAAAACTAAAATCACTATTGAAAAGGAAGAGATTTCAGACCATCAGTGAGATTCAGAAAAATACAATGGCACAACTGACAATGATTAGGAGAACTGTGTGAGGTCCCAAGGTGCGTACTTTGAAGGGGACGGAAGGGTCAGTGTCCTATGTTCAATGTTTCTTGTATCTTGTATCTTCTTCAATAAATGTCTCTACTTTTTCTTTTTTTAAGTATATTTTATTGATTATGCTATTATACTTATCCCAAATTCTTTTCCCTTTGCTCCCCTCCCAAGACCCCTATTCCTTCCAGCAATTCCACCCCCTACTTAGTTCATGTCCATGGGTTGCGCGTGTAAGTTCTCTGGTTTCACACTTTTCTCTATTATTCTTAACATTTCCCTGTCTATCTTTTACCCACCAGTTATGTTTCCAAATCCCTGTACCATTTTCCCATTTCACCTCCTTCCCCCTCCCAGCTGATAACTGTCCCAATGATCCCTATACCTATGATTCTAGTCCTATTCTGGTTGTTTGCTGAGTTTGTTTTTGTTTTAGTTTTTATTTTTTAGGTTCTGTTGTTGCTAGTTGTAAGTTTGTTGTCTTTAATGTTCACAATTTTGATCCTCTTTTTCTCAAATAAATCCCTTTAACATTTCATATAATAACAGCTTGGTGACATTAGCTTTACCTTTTCTGGGAAGCACTTTATCTACCCTTCCATTCTAAATAATAGCTTTGCTGGATAGAGTAATCTTGGTTGTAGGTCCTTGCTTTCCTTCACTTTGAATACTTCTTGACAGTTCCTTCTTGCCTGTAAAGCTTCTTTTGAGAAGTCTGCTGATAGTCTTATAGGACACCCTTTGTAGGTACCTCTTTTCTTTTCTCTTGCTGCTTTTAAGATTCTCTTTATCTTTAACCTTTGATATTTTAATTATGATGTGTCTTGGTGTGGTCCAAGTTGGATCTAGCTTGTTTGGGACTCTCTGTGCTTCCTGGATTTGTGTATCTATTTCCTTTGCCAAATTTAGGAAGTTTTCCATCATTATTTTTTCACACAAGTTTTCAATTTCTTGTTTTTCCTCTTCTTCTAGCACCCCTATGCTTCAGATGTTGACATGTTTGAAGTTCCTAAGCCTCTCTTCATTTTTTTCAATTCTTGTTTCCTCTTTCTGTACTAGCTGATTGTTTACTTTTTCCTATGTTCCAAATAATTTATTGGAACCCCATTTTCCTTCCCTTCATCATTGGTTTCATGGTACTTTCCTTCATTTCACTTAGCCTAACCTTCACTTCTTCCCTTCTACATTTGCTATACGTAAGCCTATCTGTCAAGTCTGTGAGCATCTTTATCACCAACATTTTAAATTGCGTGTCTGTTAGGTTAGCTAATTCTTCATCACTTAGTTTGTCCACTGGGACCTTGATCTGTTTTCTTTTTGAGCCATAGTTCTCTGTTTCCTCAAGTTGACAGGCTCCTGTGTGTGCCTCTGTGTCTTAGGTAGAGCTATTGCTCCTGTTACATTGTAAGGGGCAGACCCTTAGGTATTTGTCAGTACAAGTGACCCATTTCACCATGTTGTGGTGCTATATGTAGAAAAGGAGGAGTCTGAGAAGAAACATTGGTGCTTACTCAGCACTTGCCCCTTTTCCAGGCACCTCTCCTGCTTCCTGTATGAGACTGGCTTCTCTCTAGCTGCTATCCCAGCTGTGACTCCCAGAGTGGGTGAGTCTGTGGACATTGTAGGACTGTGGGAGTCTCTAACCAGACTTAGTGGAGACACCAGCAATTTCTTTCTCTGCCCCAATCCCCAGTGGTTTCTACAGTCAGAAGCAATGTGGCTTTATTTTACCCCCAGTGCTAGAACCATGAGCTAGGCAGTTTAGTCTGGTGCTAGGAGCACTCAACAGGTGCCCTTACTGTGACTATGTTTTCCACTGGTCAGCCACAGTTGCTATTCCACTGCAGCTGCTGTGCCACCAAACTGTGTGCCACCAAACTGCATCCTTTCTGCCCCAGCTCCTCCCCTCCTACCTATCTGGATGAGTATTTCTTCCTTCTATCTTTTGTTTGTTGGACCTCTGGGCAGCTCAATATTCCAGAATATCTGGTTGTCTCTAGCTTTGAGGTAGATGTATCTGTTTCTGGTTGTGGAGGGAGATGCAGCATGTCTATCTACCCTCCATCTTGGGTTCTTGTCTCTATTTTTCATATTGCATGGCTGGATACCTTCTGGACAGACCTCATGTATTTTATCTTCATCTGTGGTTCCTCGCTCACAGCTCCTAAAACCCTTGAAATGCCCTGATAAGAAAAATGAGAGCATCATTTGTTATATTTGGTCTCTTGTCCTCAGTTTCTGAAATCATAACCATAAGGGTGAAATGAGTTTCTTGTTAGTCGTAATAAGCCCCTTTCTATAACAACTGGGTTCATGTTAATAAGATGACTTTTGGAAATCATGTAAGGATGAAACAGGCTGGTTGCCAGGGAACCAGTCATGAATAGAGGGTTGAAACTTTCAGTCCCTCACCCTGATTTCCAGTTAGTCAATCATGACTGTGTAATGAGGCCTCCAAGAAACTCAAAAGAAGAGGGTTCAAGAAGCTTCCATTTAGGGGAACTAGAATGCTTCTCTATGCCACAATCCCAGGTCCCATCTCCATAGGGACAGAAGCTCTTTTGTTTGGGAACTCACTCTATGTATCTCTTCATCTGGCTGTTGATTTTTATTCTTTAATATCCTAAATAATAAACTGTTAATATAGTAAAAATAACAGAGAAAGAAAAAGGCTATGTCTAAAATTACAAAATGACAACATTCTAATGGTTTTCACAAATTTTATGTGATATGTTCATATAACATTTGTATTACATATTTTTATATATATATATTTTATAATACATGTTTATATTGTATATTTTCTATAATAAACATTATGATATATTTTCATGTGATATAATGTGCATTTATTTTAATATAATATATATTTGTATTTTATATATTTGTTTAAAATATAGTCATATAAATTTATTCTTCTATATCTATAACATGTTTTATATAACAAATGTTTGTTATATAATATTTAAAATATAGGCCCTGGCTGGAGATACAGTGGATAAGGTGCCAGCCTGCAAACCCAAAGGTGACTGGTTCAATTCCCAGTCAGGGCACATAACCAGGTTGCAAGCCAGGTCTCCAGCCAGGTCTGTGGCTGGAGGCAGGTGAAAGGCAACCATACATTGATGTCTCTCTCCCTCTCTGCCTCTCTCCCTTCCCATCTCTCTAAAAATAATAAATAAAATTAAAAAATAAATAAAATTTTAAAATAAAAGTAAAAGTAAAATATAAATATATACTTATATAAATGTATATATATAGAGAGAGAGAGATTATTTACAGCTTTCTACAAATGGAATTTATTTGAAGCCAATCATTTCTCCTAATAATTCTAAAAATGCTACAGTAGAAAAGGACTGGAAGCCCTGGTGCTCTTTGACAAACATGTAAAGAACTAAGAAAAACATAATAAAGGCTCTTCAGTTTCTGCCATAGCTTCTATCTTTGTCCCCTTTCCTTCCTATTTTTAAGTAACTAGCTCCCCCTCCCTCCATACTTCAACTAGGCAAGACATTGTAAGACTTACAAAAACAGTCCTCAGCACTGGCTGGTGTAGCTCAGTGGACTGAGTGTCAGCCTGCTAACCAAAGGGTCACCAGTTCTATTCCCAGTCAGGACACATTCTTAGGTTGCAGGCCAGGTCCACAGTTGGGGGTGTGCAAAAGGTAACCACACACTGTTTCTTTCCCTCTCTTTCTCCCTCCATTCCCCTCTTTCTAAAAATAAATAAATAAAATTGTTTTCTCAAAGTCCTCAAAAAATGCTATATTGTTGTAATGGTTATCTGGACCCCAAACAAAAAGCATCTAAACAAGAACAGCCCCCAAATTCTAGTGTAATTAACAAAGAAAACCACAGGAACAGAGCTCCACCGGCCCTGCCTGATCCAACCCTGTAGCTGCATAGAGGATCCGGAAATGGTCTGCCCAGGCTCCCTGGTTCAGGTCAGCTGAGGAAAAGCCTCCAGCTCTATTTAACATCATGAAAAAATTGATTCCATCACACAGCTTAGGAACATTTATAATAACAACAACAAAAAAAAATCATGTCGTGTTACCGCAGGTGTTTACAGTTTAGCAATATTATAAGTCCCTGGGTCCACAGGAAAAATAGCCAGATCAGCAGCCTGCCCAATAGCCTTCACCTGCTCCTCAGTCAATCATTTCCCATGTGCTCACGGTTCCTGCAATAGAAAATGTCAATGATTTCAGAACTATGGGGGAGGGAGTACTTAAAACAGACACAATTCTGTCCTCTGCTTAGGTATTTTGGCAGTTGCCTTTCATCAGAGAAGCAGTGCTGTTCCATAGTAGCATAGCCTGCGAGCAGCTGGTTTTCACATACCATTCCCAGCATCTTTACTAGTTACAATTCCCAAATGGAAGCCACCTCCAGAAGGCAATAAGGCGATGGCCCTGATTAACTAAAGTGGGTACACCTGGGTAGATGTAGCCAGCCTCAGATGACAACACACCTGCCCTCTGCGCAAGGCATCAAAAGGCACCAGCTACAATATAAACATGGCCTCAGGAAAAGGTGGACTTTCCTAGAGTTCAGAAGACATCAAGAGCCTGTTGGCTCAAAAATATGTATATGGGTATTAAGAACTAACAAAAGATAAGCAAGAGAATGTATTTTATGACTAACTAAACTACTTTTGTGTTAATATACTGAGAACCCTCCATGCCAGTGGTTCCTGTTTAGAGAAGTTAAAGGATGAGAAAATTCTGCACACAAAGCCAAGTTGATAAATTCTCATTTAAATGCTAATTAGGCACAAGAAAGTTACCTAGGTCTTTAGTTACACTCAAAGTTTGGACCTAACTACAGTTCTGACCCTCATTCTGAATGTCAAAACCCTGCCTTTCTTGGTGTCAGCAGCCTAGTTAAAGAAATACCAGGAAAGTAAAACAAATCATTTTTGTTAAATTACACCATTTTCCTAAAACCTTATCAATAGCAAACAGGAGAGCCGAATCCTAAGGATGGGATGGGGGAAAATACATCTCCAAGGGCTTACAACAAACTATAATGAGCCTCATGGAAAACTTCAAAGTCAAGACGAACCTTCCTCCTTGCCCTACACAGACCAACACTGAACTAATAGTTACTCTATAGTCTGTGGCTCCTTCCTCCCTCCTGTGGCCTCAGGCAGCAGGGCTCTAGGCCTAGCAGAACCTTAGAGGAAAATAAAATGCTTCACTTGATTGTTAGAAGGTAGAAAGGACTTCACACTTAAGATGAGGATTTTGTGCACCTTTTGCAAATATATAGAGTTCTGCTCTTCCTGAGTCCAGAGCAAAAACCAAGCTCCAAGACAAGGAAACTACTTCGTTTTCTACAGGAAAACCGTGAACACAGAGACCATGCTTGGTGCATCTCTGTGCCCCAGCAGTTAACCCAGAATCCCAGGTCTGCCATTTATTGTGGAGGCTGTGGGCAGAGATGTCAGGCAACACAAAGACCAATCTCTCCAGTTCTCCCTGCTATCACACACAGGGAGAGTGCTGAAGGCCTTCACAGTAAAAGAGAGGATATACCAGCTGGGACAAAGTCCTCTCAAAAAGACAAGACTGCCGGCCAAGATGGCAGTGCAGGCAGGCATGGCTCGCCTCATCACTCAACCATGTCGAAATTACAACTAAAATATAGAACAACCATAATTTGGAACCATCAGAAAACAAATGGAATGAAAGTCTGACAACTAAAATATTAAAGAAAGTGCATCCATCCAGACTGGTAGGAGGGGTGCAGACACAGAACAGTCTGGTCTCTCACCCATATGTGGTGAATAAAAGTTTGAGAGGCAACCCTGGTTGGTGTTGCTCAGTGCATTGAGCACCAACCTGTGAGCCAAACTGTCTCTGGTTCAATTTCCAAGCCAGGGTTCATGCTTGGGTTGTGGGCCAGTACCCCAGTTGGAGGTATGTAAAAGACAACCACACGTTGAGGTTTCTCTCCCTTTTTCTCCCTCCCTTTCCCTCTCCCTAAAAATAAGTAAATAAAATATTTCTTAAACATTGGGGATATTTCAGGAGCAAGTTGTCCCAGCCCCACACCAGAACCCCAACCTAGGGTTCCAGCACCAGGAAGATGAGTCCCCACAATTGCTGGTTGCAAAAACCAGCATGAATTGAGTAAGTAGAAGAAACTTCTAGAACCTCAAGCAGTTCCTTTTAAAGAACACACACATGGACTCACCTACTCAGATTTACTCCCTCAGGCCTCTAGCACTGGGGTGGCAGCTTGGAAGGTACCAGTGGTGTGCAGGAGGAGATTGAGGTGTCTGGCATTAAAGTGAGCAGAGGCCATTGTCCCTTTTCTAAACCCTCCCCCAACAGAGCCACAGAGCTGCAAGCTGGTACCATATCTGAGCCTCCATCAGCCTGGCTAACACTGTTTAACTTACCTTGGAGATCCCCAGACACTCCACCCCACCCAATTTATTGGCCCACCCAAGCTGCTTTTCCATATGAATGGCTGGTCTTGGCTCATCCTTCACAACTTCCTAAATCCTCTCAAATAAGTAACAGCTGGGCTCAGTGAGCTTCAGGCCTGGCACTAGCAGCAGCCCGCCTAGATTCATAGCTTGGCTTTGCTTGGGAATCTCCAAGCCCAGCATTAGTAGCAGCATCTCAAATTGCTTTATAGCTCCAGCAGGGTGGCCCCAGGCAAAACATAGGCTGGGGCTGACCTCGGCCTGCACCACCCAGGAATCCCCAGGGTCAGCGCACCCAGTGGACAGCTACAGACCATGTTGGAGCACCACCCCCTGCCCCTGCACCACTGATTCTCTACAGAGGGCAGAGGTTGGGTGGGGGTCAGTGGTCACAGCCAGTCGTTGAGGCTAACTGACCTGGGTAAATCTCTCCCATTAACCTGCCAACAGCAATCAAGGCTCAACTGTAAGTGGAAGATGTAGTGAGCTCACATGAAGAGCATACCTCATGTGTACCATTCTTGGGTGGTAGGGCTTGGGAGAAAGGGGAGGCTGTGCCACTGGACCCTCCCTACAGGGCACCTGCTACATTAGGCCATGATACAAAGACATGGAGGCAAAGCAGCTCTACCTAATATGTAGAAACAAGCACAGGGAGGCTTCCAAAATGAAGGCATAAAGAAGTATGACCCAAATGAGAAGACAGATCAAAACTCCAGAAAAAGATCTGAATGAAATGGATCAATCTATCAGATGCAGAGTTCAAAACACTTAGTATAAGGATGCTCAAGGAATTTGGTGAGGACCTCAACAGCATGAAAAATGAAGGATACTCTAATTGAAATAAAGAACAATTTATAGGGAAACAACAGAAGAGGGGATGAAGTTGAGAATAAAATCAATGATTTGGAACATAAGGAAACAAACACACACACACACACACACACACAAAATGTTGCTGGTTCGATTCCCAGCCAGGGCACATAACCAGGTTGCAAGCCAGGTCTCCAGCCAGATCACTAGCTGGAGGCAAGTGAAAGACAACCATACATTGATGTCTCTCTCTCTCTACCTCTCTCCCTAACCCTCTCCCTAAAAATAGTAAATAAAATCGTTAAAAAAATATTAAAACACAGAATAACAAGAAGAAAAAAGAATTAAAAATAATGAGGACAGTATAAGCAGCCTCTGGGACAATTTTAAGAGGTTCAGCATTCACATTATAGGGGTCCCAGAAGGAGAAGAGAAAGAGCAAGAAATTGAAAAGCTATTTGAAAAAATAATGAAAGAAAAATTTCCTTATTTGGTGAAGGGAGTAGACATGCAAATCCAGGAGACACAGAGAGTCTCAAAAAAGATGGATGCAAAGAGGCCCACTCCAAGACACATCACAATTAAAATGCCAAAGGTTAAAGATGAAGAGAGAATCTTAAAAGTAGCAAAAGTTCCATAAGACTGTCAGCTGATTTATCAAAAGAAACTTTGCAGGCTGAAATGGATTAGCAAGAAATATACAAAGTCATGAATAGCAGGGACCTACAGCCAAGGTTGCTCTACCCAGTAAAGATATCATTTAGAATCAAAGGGCAGATAAAGAGTTTTCCAGACAAGAAAATATCTACAGGAGTTAATCATCACCACACCATTACTATATGAAATGCTAAAGGGACTTACTTAAAAAAAAAGAAGATCAAAACTAGGAACAATAAAATGGCAAAAATACATATCTATCAAAAATTGAATCTAAAAACAAACTAAGCAAACAAGAACACAAACAGAATCATGAATAAAGAGAGCATTTTGATGGTTGCCAGATGGGAGGGGGATGTGGGGAAATAAATGAAGAGATGAGGGGAAGTACAAATAGGTAGTTATAGAATAGCCATGGGAATATAAAGTAAGTATAGGAAATTGGGTAGCCAAAGAACTTATATGGTCCTGGATGGTGTGGCTTAGTGGATTGAGCACCTTCTGTGAACCAAAAGGCACCCAGTTCAATTCCCATTCAGGATATAATACTAGGTTGTGGGCCAGGTTCCCAGTTGGGGACATGTGAGAGGCAACCACATACTGATTTTTTTTTAAAAAAGAACTTATATATATGACCCATGGACATGAACAATGGTAGAGGGATTGCCTGAGGGAATGGGGGTGGGGTGCTGGGTAGAAAGAGCCAACAGGGAGAAATCAGAACAACTATAATGTCATAGTCAATTAAATATAATTAAATAATAAAATAAAATATAGGCAGCCCAGGGTGGAGAGGTCCCCAACCCCCGGATGTAGATACATGTCTGTTGCACATACTACCTGTGGCAGGCTGAAGATGGCACCTAAAGATATCACATCCTAATCTCTGGAACCTGTAAATATTACCTAATATAATTACAGAAATAATCAATTCAAAATGAGATCATCACAGGTGGGCTCGAATACAAATATGACAGGTGGGGATTTGGATGCAGAGACTAAAGCACACAGAGGGAAGGCAATATGAAGGCACATAGGCAGAAACTTGTGCAGATGCAGGAGTAGAAGGATACATCTATAAGCCAAGGAACCCAAAGATTGCCAGCAAGCTACCAGAAGCCAGGAGAAAGCAAGGCAGAATTCCCCAGAAGGTATTAGAGGGAGCAAGGCCCTGCTCACACCTCAATTTTGGACTTTTAGCCTCTAGAATTCTGAGATAATTAATGTCTATTGTTTTAATCCATCTAGTCTGTTGTTACAGCAACCCTAAGAAACTAACACACACACCCTGCCTTTCCAAATGTATGAGGTATGCCAAACTTTTCCAGACACATTCATTTTAACTTTTACACCATGCTCCAGCAATTCCCACACCATCCAGACATCCTCATACCCGTCTCTCAATGACTCAGGAAGGTAATGACTCCGGAGGATTAATCTCATTAATTCAAACCATCGAGAACTTTCAAACTTCTTTTTTTTTAAAGGCAAAGTCATCTTGTCAACAAAGTGAAAAGGATGTTTCTCCCATATGCTTTTATTCTGATGAAATCTTTATTTTAAACAACATTACATTACTGCTATTTGGACAGATGCCCCTTCAAACCTGGTGCCTAGAGGAAATAATCAAGTCTACAGAGGGATGCTCTAAAGACAACTGCCTGACAACAGAGTTGATATGACACTGTCTTCCTCCTGGGCTCCTGGGAAAAGGCACCCCATATGGTAGAAAGTTTAAATTCAGTTTCTCGTAACACAGACAGGCCATGTCAAAGACAAAGAACAAAAAAAGATCTACTAAGCAAGTTCAAATGTTTATCATGATGCTCAAACATTAACTTTTTACATAATGACTTAAAATAATTACATTAAAACTAAGTATAAAAAACAATAAATAAGTATACTTTGCTAGGAATAAACACCTTAGTCTTTGACTTAAAACACACAGTTTTGAAGGTAGAAGATAGAAATTCTTTAGATGACTGGCTCAGTCAGGCAGAGTTATGTTTGCTTAGTGATTAAATATGACTCTGTTAGGACTCTGTGACTACACATAGTAAAAATAGGAGAGATTCTGTTCCAAAGCATAGCACTGTTTGAGGGAAAAAATGAGATAAAGAATGTAAGTTATTTGAAAATATGGGAATCTATATATAAATATGTATAATATATCTTTTTTACTCCCTAAAACAAACCTTTCTTTGTTAGTTATTTAACAAAACTTTTCTTTCTGGGTGGACGCCACTGTCTGTGCCACGTGCTGTGGTAAGATACTATCACTACTCTCAGGAAGGAACTAAGAGGCAACATCACAGGCATATGATGAAAACTAACTAAAAGACCTCTATGTTCCTCCCTGAAAATTCTGTGATGAAAATCAGCATATTAAGTGATATATTTTTTTTACCCTCACCCAAGGACATGTTTAGAGAGAAGAAGGGAGGGAGGGGGAGGAAAACATCAATGTGAGAGAAAAAGATCAATCATTGCCTCTCACATATACCTCCATCAAGGACCAAACCTGCAAGTAGGTATATTCCGACAGGGAATCAAATCTGCGACCCTTCGGTTCATGGGAGCAATGAATGCATCAACCAACTGAACCACACCAGCCAGGGGAACTGTATTAAGTGATGTTTAATCTAGCTTAACCTGAGAGAGTGTCAAGAGACTACAAAAGGCCTCCTACCACGTTACTAAGTCAAATTTAAACATGGAAATTCATATAAGATAGGCATACAATCAGAAATCAGTTTAATGTTGTAAGACAAAATTAAGTAAAGTGTATCTCTAATTACCATAACATGGTTACAAAAGAATAGCTTTGCGATGATTTATTAATTTTGTCTCAAGTGTCATTTATTATTATTGAGCTACCATGGGCTATTCAGTTAGGAGGAGCTGGTCTGCCCACCTCTGAAGGAAAAAACCTCTTAATAACAGAGTTGGAGAAAAGGAAGTGAATTTGTCTATCTAAAGATTGTACCGATTTAAATTAAAGGTGGAATTCTACCATTAAGTCCCACTCCCTTTAAAACACTCACAAGCATACAGTCCTGCCTCCCCCTGCCAAGCAAGGCTAGTCAGAGGTACCACCCTTCAGAAAAACAAAAGTTCACAGTTCAGTTTTTCCAGCGGCTCCCATCCATCTGTGCCTGGTTGGAGGAGGTCCTGCACGTGTTCTTCAGCTCTTAGTCCAGAACCCCATAGCACCTTCTTACGCACCCAGCCCCATGACTATCTGGTGGGGTGCTTTGGCTCTCTCTCAAGCTGCATGTTCCTCCCTTAACAGGCGCTTGCCCCTCTCTCCCCTTAACGCTTTGCACACCACATGGTGTTCTCCCTTTCAAACCACGTGCTTTTCCTCTCTGCCTAAACTACCCATGCGCTCTTCTTTCTCTGCCCTTCATATCACATGGCATTCTCCCCCCTTAATGGCTGCCACCTTATTTTTAAATCGCTGATCAAGGTCTTTTGATGCAGTAGGTCTGGTGACCAGTCCTGGTTACTGACAGAAAATCTCATGTAGCCCCATAAGCTTTTTCATCATTAACCTATGGTCAAAACCCCTCCAATTTTCTCAGCTCATAGAGGACAATGGCTGCGCTCCACTGAGTCCCAGTCGCCAAATTCTGAGGCTTCTGTCTGCTCTCTTAAACCATCAGTTTCACATTCTCTGGGTGAGTGATAGTGGATTGGACGCCATCATTCGGTTTCAATTATTATTAATTATGTATTGATAGGCTAATAAAGTAACGTATGATCCAAAAACCATAGAACAAGGTATAAGACTACGAAGAGGTGATAGAAAAAGGGATAAATCTTTACTTTTTACTAGACGTACTTTGTACATGATGATCTTTACAAACATTTAAGTAAAACAACCACAAAGAAGAACATGAGTTCAAGTCAAGATAACCTAAACCTCTCAATCTCCACCATATGTCAAAATATTTCTTCTTTAGACATACAGTAAACAACTCTCTTCTAGCTAAGAAAAAACAGATGTCTAAGGCAGTATTTGGCTGAAGTTTTCTCTTAAGAGACCAGTCAACCTGTCCTCCAGACTTCAACTACTCCGTGCTAGAAATGGGAGCCAACAGTGAGTAAAGTGGCTCTCCCAAGCAGAGCTATAGGAAGGTTATCTTAGCCTCTGTTATTAGCCACCTTAATCTGACATGGACAAGCAGGATAGCGGATTGCTGAGGGCGCAGGTGCTTTAGTTGCCAACAGTCATGGGCTGTGAACAGAAGCAGAGAAAAGCCAAGCAGAAGAGAGGAAAGTAATGACGGATCTTGGCTTGGCCTCCTGTGTTCACACACATGATCACTTCTGCCACCTCCACCATCACCAAAGAATGAAGGGATACGTGATGCCTTGTTTGCCCTCACAGTGGTCCCATAGCCATCCCCTTGGAAGAGAAGCATAAGGAGTGGTTTAAAACTAAATTGGAGACCAGGGGAAAAATCCAATAGAACCCACACATCTTTCCACACTTTGATTTATTCCCAGCCCTCAACTAGTGAGTGGGTGCTGGGGAGCATGGGGCAGCCCCATTTGTACCTGTTTTCAGTTGCCAACCTCATTTGTGTCCCTGGATGACTATAATCCAAGTCTCCTAATTTATTTCTTCTTCCTCTTGGTGTGTTCCATATTCTTTTTATTTTTTTCCCCTTCATTTTTCTCCCATAATATACTTGCGCCTTGAAGAAGAGTTGAAAAAGAGAAAGAGGAAAGAACAGTAAGGAAAGAGTAATGAGATTTACGGGTTGCAGTGAGCCTCTTCCTAATTTTCCAATTTATTTTCCCATTGTGATGGACCTTACCTTGGGACAGGTATCCCTTTTGCCCCCAAAATTTAAGGCTCATAAAATACAGTAGGGAAGGTGACGGCAGCTAGTTAAGGCATCTAGAATCAGCCTTCCAAGCCGCCTGCGCCACAAGTATGTGACTTTTTGCTCCACATTGGCTCACTCTGTTTTCCCAACCTGTTCCCCAACAGCTTCAATAGGGGGACAAATACAGGGCACTTCTCAGGTTGACACCAAATGGTGCACATGTTTGGGAAGAGAGTGTGTTGAGCATAACCTGGACAACTAGAACTCCCACGTGATTTATAATCATGCTCATTAAAACAAAGCAATTAGCACTTACAGGATGAGAGGGAGCCTGGACAGTCCCTCCCAACCTTGGACTCAATGATCAAAATCATGGAATCATACATGAGAGAGGCCAAAAGGGCCTAGAAGTCCATCACCCAACATCCACCCTCCCCTGGCACCCCACTTTACAGGGGAGAACATGAAGGTTTCCCCACTAGGCCTCCAGACTTCCAAATGCTCATCTCCCTTTAAACCAGGTAAGTGCATAGTCACAGCCATCAGTCAGGGGATGCAATGAGCCTTTATAAATACCATAAAATTTCCAAATCCAGTCCCTTGGAACCTTCAGTACAGTGACTAAAACTGTGAGGCTCTACATCACTTTGTTTATTGCTTTTTTTGCAGCTCATACTGGCATCTGTTCAGCCCAGAATTATTTAAGGCCTAATGTTCATGGTGCTGGAGTGTACAGTGAAATAAATGGGATTTCAGCTAATTAAATGCTGGTGCAACGCTGAGGCGTTTGAAAAATCTCAAAATCCATCTATTTCTAGCCTGTCCCAGAGCCAAGAGTTGCTGCTGTTATATGACACAATAAAAGAGATGCTGTGTAAATTTTAAATATTTTATTGACCATAAATAATTAGAATACCTAACCATTTTCTAAGGCAGAAATATCCAGCAGCTAATGTGCAAAAAGCATCGCAGATGTTCACAAACTACAGAAATGCCAATTTGCTTTTAGGTTCCTTTTATGCAATTTTTTACTCTAAAGAAGTAAACATAACTGTGAATAAATTTGGTTTGGGAAAATGTTTAGGAATATTTAATAAAGCATTTGTATAAATTATTCAGTTATGGATATAATTTTATTTAAATAGGTGGTACTTTCAATAAATGAACATTGTTCAACATGAATAAACATTTTAAACAACTAGCAAGCATCAAAACCAGCTGATGTTTCATGCAAATCTTTGGAAAATATTTCATTTAGCAGTTCTTATATCTACCACATATTGTTAGTAATTCTTCCACACTCTTTTATTTTCAGAAACTTCTGAATGAAAGCAGCATCTTTCCTTAAAAGAATTCATCCTTTTACAGCACCACCATTTCACCACAATTGTTTCTTCTTTTCAGTCACCATGTGTTACACAGCTGGTGTGTTGTGTGGCATTGTGGTCTCCAAGGTTACGAGCACAATCACGAGAACCACACTGCCTGATTCTAATTATCTCTACCATTCACAACTGTAACCTTGGGCCGTTTCATCTGGTGTAGCCTCACTAGCATGATTTTTGAAATAGAAATCATGATACCTCCTCAGAAAAATGGTAAATAATGTCATATGTTTAAAGTACCCAACAAACTCTACAAACTTAACTCCTATCACTTTACATGACTTTATTTAAATTGAATATTCCAATGAAATCATTTAAAGCAGGTTTTGCACATCCATTGTTTTAGTCTGTAACATCTTTTATACACTGTTGATGAGAATGGAAATTGGTGAAATGTTCTTGAAGAGCAATTTGGCAATAGCTATCAAAATTTGAAATGCATGTTTGCTTGATCAAACAACCCTACTCCTGGAAATTCACTTATCACTAGCTAGTGAGCAAATAAGTGTCCTGGATGTTCTAGATCACTGATCCAGGATGTTTACTGATGCACCTTTGTAAAAACAAAATAAGGGAACCACTGAAATATCCATTAATAATTAAGTAACCTACCATGACCCCCAACTTATAGGACTTATCACAATGGAAATTTTATCTTTGTATATTTGATTATCATATTATTAGTGTGTTTCGTCCCTGTGAGGAGAGAACATTTGTCCTTTTGTCTAAATCTTCCTCCCATATGAGAGAGCCCCTGTTACTAAGACACTCCTGACCACTGTCCACTTACGTACTCAACCCTAGGGTGATAGAGTAACTCATGTGACTGGTAAATTCAGAGAGAATAACTGGACGTAAAAGGGAACAAAAGATCTCCTCTGGGTCCTCTGCACTGTCTTACCAGACAGTACCCCCAAACTAGAAAGCCTATTCCAGATCCGCCCTACTTGTGACTGGGTGGGTACAATCACCCAATTCTGGATGTTGGCATTAGGAAGTCCATGGTTAGCCCACTATCCTATATCTTTCAACTTAGCATTTAAAAACAATAGAGGTAAATAATCTTTGGTCAATGACTAAATGTTGAACATTTCTTTTATATTGCAATTTAATTAGAATTTGAGCAAAGAAAAGGGATGCTTTTAAAGAGTCATGTGAAGGCCACCATGCCCCACAAATATAAACTCCACGAAGATAGGCATTATATCTGTTTTGCTCATCATTGTATCCCTAGAACAGAATCTAGGCCCCCAATAATGAATAAATAAATGAACCGTACAAATAGTATTACAGTAGCCTTTCACTTACCTGGTTTTGCCTTCCTAGTTTCAGTTACTGAGAGTCAGCTGTGGTCCCAAAATATTAAGTGAAAATTTCAAGAAATACAGAATTCACAAGTTTTAAATTGTGTACCAATCCGAGTTGCACAGCCCACTCCATCCCCCCAGAATGTGAATCATCCCTTTGTCCTCATGTCCACACTGTACATGCTACCCTCCTATTAGTAGCCATCTAGGTTATGAAATAGACTGTTGTGGTATGTCAGGGCTCGTGTTCAAGACACCTTCATTTTACTTAATAATGGACCCAAAGCACAAGAGTGGTGATGATGACAATTTGCATATGACAAAAAAGAAGCCATAAAGTGCTTCCTGTAAGTGAAAAAATGAAAGTTCTCCACTTACTAAGGAAAGAAAAAGGAAAATCAGGGCCTGAGGTCACTAAGGTCTACGGTAAGAATGAATCTTCCATGTGTGAAATTATGAAGAAGAAATAAATGCATACTAGTTTTGCTGTCACACCTCAAACTGTAAAAGTTATGGTCACAGTGCATGATAGTGCTTAGTTAAGATGGAAAAGGCATTTAATTTGTGAGTGGAAGACAGGAACAGAAAACACGCTCTGATTGACAGCAATGTGTTATGGCATAAAGCATTGGGCCTGTACAAGGACTTCAGCAAGGGGTCCCCTTTCACTGCAAGTAAAAATGGTTACATAGATTCAGGAATACTTTTGGACAAAAATATAAAAATTACAGAAGAGACTGCATCTGCTGATGAAGAGGCTGCCATATTCAGACAGAGTTGAAGAAGCTGATTAAGATTCAGTACTACCCGTGATTTCAGGGGATCTTGAAATATATTCCCTGCCGATAAGGGGAAACGACTATATTTTAAAGTATGTGATGTGTCTGTGTATGTGATGATATAAATGTGGTTGCCCTTAGAGACTAGGAGAGAAGGCAGCCTTTTCAGTCACTACCCACTAGTACCATTTGGATTTTTCTAACTATGGGTAAACTTGTATATTAGCTATTCAATGAAAGGGGCAGAGGTGGAAACTGTCCACAAAAGGTGATTGGAAAGTATAATTATTAACTGTCCTGTGTTCTTTTTTATACATTTCCATATTAAAACAAACATGAGGAAAACTCATTAGGGAGGAAGGAGGGAGGGTGGGAGGAATCCCATATTTAGTCCTTTTATAAAACGAGTAATTGTCCCTCTACAAGTCAGGGTACTTGGTTGAAAAAAATAGAAATAAACTCGGGCTGCATGAAACAGAGCAGGAATGAAGATAAGGCATCAAGTGGCTAACAAAGTGGATGGAAAGGCTGGGGAACAAGCAAAAAGTGGGAAGGATCCAAGGCAGCCCAGGGCACCAGCACAATGATGCCCAAGCCACCTAGGACGCTGATACAGATGAGCCACCACCACTGGATGCTGCCTGAACCACTGGCACCTCCACGGTGTGTCCTATCTGATGCTCCTGTGCCTTCAGTTCACTCCCTCAAGGTCCAGGGTGGAAGCACCTAGTCAAACATGGGGGGTTTAACCTTCAGTAGGAATAGGACTCTCACCCTCTCCCTCCCTCTCTCTAACAGGAGGGTGGACAGATCGGGTATAGATGTTGGTAGGAAGGAGGATTTGGAGGGCAGGGATGAAGGACTTTCTGACGGCTTGCATTTTCTCAATGAATTATGACAAAGGACTATCAGCTCAGAGAGAAGGGAGTCAGCAGTGTTAAAGATCTAAGGGGAAAAAGGTATGAAATAGTGCCTTTGGAGGGTTATGTTCTGATTATTGACTGTTCCTTAATAAACCACCCCCAAACAATGACTTACAGAAATAATAATCATTTATTTTGCTCATGAATCTGGAGATGGAGTGTACCTAGCCAGGCAGTTCTCTCTCAGGGTCCCTCATAAAGTTGCAGGTGGATATATACTTGAATATCTACAGACGGTAAATCCTCATTTCACATCTTCATAGCTTCTACTACTTGAAGCAAAATAATGTGCAGCAAAATCAATTTTACCATAGGCTAATTGATATAAACAACATAATAACAAAATGACATCAAATGAAACAATGTTATTCAAGGGCCTTCTATATATTCATATACATATATATATACACATACAGGTATCATATATACATATACATATTATACCCTCTATGCACATGCATATACATCTATTATTTATAAACATGCATTATATGTACATATGTATTATATATTTTATATATGTATACACATATATGCAAGGGGGACCCCAAAAAATAAAATTATCTTCTGGAGGGTGGGCTCCTAGTACAGGCTTAGGCGGGCACTCTAGGAACCCATCTGTATCAATGTATCAGCTGGCATTGTTGTGAGAGGCTGTGTTCATCTTCAGTGAACTTTTTTTGAAGCCTTTCAATGTTTGCCCATTTCATGATGAGTGATTTATGAGCACACTTGCCCATACCATGCTGAGTGTTCAGCAAACAAAAATGGGAGAACCCCCTGCCCCACCCTCTCACCCACCCAATCTCAGCTTCAGTGGCTTTTTCTGTTTCCCAGGATAAAAAAAAAAAAAGTTCTCAAAAGGAAACATGTTGCTGATGTGGAAGAGGTGAAACAAACAAAAAATGACAGAAGCACTAAAAGATATCAAAATCAATGAGTTCAAAAAATGTTTTGAGCAGTGGGAAAAATGTCTCCATAGGTGTAGTGCATCAAATGGAGAGTACTTTGAAGGTGTCTAAAGTTTAAACATGTAAGAATAAATACACAATTTTTATAACTAAATTCCAGGGGATTTTTGGGTCCCCCTTATGTATAATCTATCTATGTGGTCTTTCAACATAGTGGTCTCAGGATAACTGGTCTTTTCAAGCAGCACCTGAAGACTCCCAGTGTCCGATTAGAGAGTGGCAGAATCTCCACAGCCTTTTCTAACCTGGCTTCCGAATTCACATGATGTCTCTTATGCTGTGTTCTAGTCATGCAGACAGTTGAAAAACCTCACCCAGACTCAAGAGAAGGAGACACAGACTCTATCTCTCAGGGGGAGAAATATCAAAGGATTTGCAGAGATTCATCTCAACCAGCCATTTCAACCAGTGTGTCACAAGAATTTTTTAAACTTGCAATCCCTGACTATTTAGTCAGGGGCACGGACCTCTTTTCCCTTATGCTGTCACTTTTTTCAAATAAAAAATGACAACAGCAAACACAACAATAGCTGTTTGGTGTGAATGTCCTGACTTGAACCATGGATACTATATAGGTCATATAATTGAGTTGCTTCTTACTGGTCACATCACATAATAACGTTCCATCTGATTAATTAATTCTTGGTACCAGAAATCCTTACAGGGTGAATGTAGTCAATTGGAAGTAACTTTGCCTCTCCTCTCCTTATTTCACATGCTTCTTATCAATTTTGAAAAACTATGTTTCTAAGGTTATGATTTAACATCATTGTTTCAGATATAAAGTATTAAATTCTGAAAGCAGCCATCATGTCAAAGGAATACGATGTTAGAGCAACCATCATTTCTGGACTGTGTGCAGGGCAAACTGCTAAGGAAATTGCAGACTTCAATCACATCCCTTTACATACACTTTACAACACGAAGAAGGTGTATGATGCTGATCCTGATGTCACCACACCAACAAGGAAAACACACAAGGTACACAAGTATCTCACAAGTCCAGATATTGTACACAGAATCCAGGAGATCATCAATGAAGATCCAGAATGTTTACCTTGACATTTTGAGAGAAGTAGTTGTACCATGAATGAAGCAAGTCCCAAATGGACATCATTTTATCTTCCAACAAGATGGTTCACCAGCATGTATGCCAAGAAGATGCAAGAATGTCTGTGTCAATATTCCTATATTCAGTCAAAGGAAATCTGGCCACCTAGTTCACCACGTTCAAATCCTTTAGACTATTATGTATGCAGCATTTGTGAGAGAGAAGTTAATAAACAACCTCATTCCAATAAAAGAGGCTGTTAAAGCTAAGATTGAAAATAGTATGTCCATGGATAAAGAAAAATTAAGTAAAGTGTGCTCAAGATTCTGAAGGGGAATCAAGTCTATTATTGCAGCAAATGGAGATTTTTTTTAACAATTTAAAAAGTAATGACTATGTTTATGTATTTACATATAAGGATAATTTTATTTCAAAATATAACACTTTTGTGGTATGCTGTTTATTTTACTAAAATTTTGCCAATTGATCACACACACCCTGTATATACGAGAATAGGCACCTGGGTGTTTTTATAGTCATTTTGGAGCCAAAAGAGTAGGCAATTACTTTGTATTTTTGTAAAACAGTCAAGCCCTGGCTGGTGTGGCTCAGAGGATTGAGTGCTGGCCTGCAAACCAAAGGGTAACCAGTTCAATTCCTAGCCAGGGCACATGCCTGGGTTGCAGGACAGGTCCCCAGCTGGGGGTGTGGGAGAGGCAACCACACATTGATGTTTCTCTCCCTCTCTAAAAATAAGTAAATTATTTTTTAAAAATCAAAACTATACCTATTTTTGTCAGATGAGAAAAAAAATACATTTTTTGCTGTGCTACAGAATTTTAGTAATTAGTTTGTGTTTCATGAGATGAAAAAGGTTAAAAATTACTTATCTAAACCATTAAAAGCCATAAAACAAAAATATTAATGAATAAAATTGCGGAGCCGTTTTGAGTGCTATTGTGAGATAGGCAGTCATGAATCAAAAAGAGGCCAGTAGGCAGAGTTGAATGGTTTTATCCACTGACTTTTGATTACTTAGCTACAGATCTGGGAGGAAGGACAGCTGGGTTTAACACAGATTTTGTCAATCCCTCATATTTCTATGAGAATATCAGGTTGATGACAGCAGGGACGTAGCCTATCTGATATATGACTGAATCTCAGAGATGAGAATTGGGTCTGAGACAAAAAGGTCCTTCAACATATCTGCATTGGGGTTGACCTGC
>PVIW01004402.1:0-29947 GCA_004026585.1 Noctilio leporinus | reverse complement strand
AAAATCATATCCTGCTATCTTATCCAATTCCTCTGATGACTTCCAACAATGATGCCAAAATATTTCAGCTCAGCTGAAGAACTAACACTGGTGCCCTCAGGTTTGTACTTGACAACTGATCCGCTTAAGATGCAGCCTCTGGAAACACATTGAATCTAAAAGCAAAGCCTCCTGCACTCAATAAATCCTTGTTGAATTTCAGCATGAGACCAGAGAGAGAGGAGTATGTATTGATGCTGTAGCTGTAAAGTACCTAAAATGAGACAGATCTAGCCCATTTTCTGCCCTCTTGGGTGTTCATAATCTTTCTTAGCTATCCACCAGCTCAGCCAGATAGATATCTCTGTTTATCTTTCCACATATGTCAACCCCTTTCTTCCCTGAATCATTTTTTGTTACTTTTCCCTGACCCTCCTCTATTCTCTCTCTGCCTTTCCAATACTTAGTGTCAGAGCCATCCACAGAGTAGGAACTAGGGGCCCCTTGGAAGCAAGAGAGAGGGTGGCAAACAACCATTGTTACATTGAGACAGACGACCCATTGTTAGTAAGTCAACCACACTGACTGAGCATTCACTGTGTCCTCCCAGCAGCAGGGCCCCAGGGAGTCAGATCTGCAGAGCTGGCAATTAATTGCCAGAGAGGAGGATTTAAAAGCCTGCTTGAACATGGCTAGCCTGGGTTCAAACCCCAGCTCCATCACTAATTAAATGTGTGTGTGACCTTGGACAAGTTATTCCTTAACCATTCCACTCCTCAGTTTCCTCATCTGAAAATGAGGACAATCATGCATCTGACTCCACAGAGTTATTGTGAGGATTAAATAAAATAATACACATAAAATGCTTTGAACAGTACCTAGCACATAGTAAGTGTTCAGTAAATGAGAGCTATTATCTATTATAACTCAAAACTCCACATTTAAAGATGTATTCTCTAGGATTAAGGTAGGAAATCTAGCCTTGCTGTTGGTCCTATTCTATTACTATTCCCTGTTTAAGAAGTTCAGTTGTACTCCTGCATTCTTTTATGAAGAGTGAGGTTCCTACCTTGGACCTCTGAAACTATGTTCTTGCCTTTGTAATCTGTCTAATGTCCCATCCCTATCCACCTCTTCATACCTTTAGTCTCCTTCTTGTGACTAAAATCTAGGTCCTAAAATACAGACCCAGTGATGCAGTTCTGCCAGATATGAAGTAGCTGTTCAATGAGTATTAGCTGAGTGACTGGCCAGCTACCATCTGCTGGCCTCCTTGATGCTGAGTTGCAATAGTGCCCGATGTCCACTCTCCACCCACACTTAGTCGCTGCTTGCTCACTGGGCCTTCCCATCATCCTCCATGAGAAAGTAGGTCCAAAATACCAGCCAGACCACTATTTTTCCATCTTCTTTGCTGATGAAGCCAGATGGTGAAATCTCTGAGGGTTCTCCTCCAGAACATACGTTCTGTGATCCCCTGCTTTAAAGCTCTTCCTCTCCAGGGCAGACAACAAGGATCCATCGGATGCATTTATCAACCCATGCCCAGCTTCCTCCACCTTCCTCACCATGCTCTGCAGCACTCCATGAGCATCCCAGAGACAGTCTCCTTTCTGCTGCCCAGTGCCCAGAATCCCTGCCAAGTACAAGAAGAGGGTCAGGAGTTTAACAGAGGAGAGCAGCTGCCTACAGCAAAGGGCTCAGGACGAGAGAGGTATAAAATTAGGCTGAAATGTAGGATGGAGCCAAATCAGTGAGGGCATTGAAAGGAGTCAGGAAAGCATCTCTGAACTGAAGGCACTATGAGAATAGTGCTTTAGGGAAGGATCATGGCCCAGGTACACTTATGAAGAGTTGGGAGGTGAGAAGAGAACCAATAAGGGGATACAGGTTCTTTGAAAGTCAGCAGAAAGGTACACCTTTTGCCCAGGAAAATATTCTTTAAATATAAATATACATATACATGTAACAATTTGGATAATATTTCAGAAGCTTTAAAGGCCATCCATAGGACTCTCTAGGGCAACCCTAAACTCTAGATTTAAAAGATCTGGAGGAGGATTCCAAGATAGCAGAAGAGTAAATGGAGCTACACCCATCTCCTCCCAGGACCAATCTGGAATTACAGTTTAATTGGGGAAAAATTATCCAGGATAACCAATAGATTAAAAAGAGTTGGAGTAGAATTTTGCAACCAGTCAGCACCTGGCAAAGTCACTCAAATAATTAGTGTTTGTTGTTTGTTTGTTTATTTGTTTTTCAGGAGGAAAGACAAAGGAAGGGAGAGAGAGAAAGAAACATAGATTTGTTGTTCCACTTACTTGTGTATTTATTGGTTGCTCCTTGTATGTGCCCTGACCCCTGACCAGAGATAAAACCCACAACCTTGGCATATTAGAATGACACTCTAACCCACTGAATACCTGGCCAAATGAGTAGTCTTCAAGAAAAAAAAAAAAAAAATCTACCCAATCCCTGATGAGAAAAAATAGAAACTTGAATAAGTGTAGTACTAATAGAATGGACAATAGAGGGTAAACTCCAGGTCATTTAAGAAGGAGGAGGAAAAAACGATATTTTCTTTTTTTACTTCTTGAATTTGGAAAATGAAGAAAAGTCTGACCATTTCTAATCGCAATGATCAGATGCATGGTGATGTATGCAAATGAGAGGATGGAGTTTTTGTTGATTTGTCTTTTCCCATTGCTAGTGGAGAAGAATGTGAAGTTTGATTTGTTCATTCACCCAGTGTTAATGAAGGATGCTGGGAACATGGAGAGGAGAAAACAGAACCCTGCTCTCATGGGCACCAGGCCAAAAACAATGACAATACAGGGGTAGCAGGAGTGCCAGGGTGGGCTGCAGAAAGGGAGGGGAGCACCGTGGGGCACACAATCTGCCCAGGAAACTAGACGTTTAAACTGAAACTTGAAGAAAGCTCAGAACTCTATCTAATGGACTTGTCGGAAGGCGGGAGGGAGGCAGAGGTTGGTGTGGTATTCCACGGTCCCACTGCAACCAGTGGGAAGGACATGTTATAATCCTCCCCAAACTCGACCGCCCACATATCCTCTTTATGTTCTGGGCTGAGCGTTGCCGATGGGAGATAGGAAGAAAGGGAACTAACTGATTAAATATAAGAAAGTTCACACTAACAGCTGAGGGGAGGGTGGGAAGGAGGAAAATATTTGAGAAACTAAAAGGGAAGAAAACAACAAGGAAGTTACATTCAAACACCTAACTTCCAAACTGTTTCTCCCACTGTTGTGAAGAGAAACAACAAAATGTCAAAATCCAGACTAGCACAGCCAGACTGGCTCCAGGTGGATCTGCCTTTAGGGAAGGAGGCAGTCAAATCACTCTACGGGAAGCTGAAGGAGCCTCAGTCTTTGAAATAGGTTCTAGCAGCAGTGGAGTCAGATTTTCTTCTCTGGTCTGCAGTTGGGCTGGCCTCTATGATCTCTGAACAAGTCAAGCAAGAAATTTTTCCCCAGGTAGGCAGCCTTTCATGGCGGGCTTTGGTGAGTGTGTGATTGCCCAGCAGGGAATCCTGGAGCTGTGAGAGGGGACTGGGGCAGTCACAGAGCTTTAGAATCTCCTTCTCAAGGAGGAAGTAGACTTTTCTGTGTACCTTTGGAATAGAACACAAAACACGTTGAATATTCAAGCCTAGAGTTTAGGAGAGTAGTCTAATGTGGACACAGAGGTTTTGAAAATGACAGCAAAGGCATGAGCACAGATGGAAACACCAACAAGCAAGATACAGAATACAAATGCAGGAGGCTGAGAGGAAGACTCTGGACAAAACCAATATTTAAAAACTAAACAAAAGAGGTTGGGAAGAAAAAAGACAGCAAGATTAACCAAAACAGCACCAAGAAAATTAAGGGACAATGCTCAAAAATGAAGTAGTCACAAAGGTCAAATGCCCCATAAAGTTCAAATAAAATGTCAACTGAAACATGTCTATTGGGTTTAACTGAGAAACCACTGGTAACCTTTTCAAGGAGGCAGCAGAGAGCACGTGAGTGAAGGTTGAAAAGTATGTGGAAGGGAGACAGTGTGGACAGCTCCTTCGTGAGATGTGGCTGTGAAGGGAAGGAGAGAGTCTGGGGTGGGAACGGAACATGCAGAAGAGGAACTAGGTTATCAACAGCTGTTCCTTTCTTGCCATAGCTTTCTAATGGGAAAGATTTAAAAGTGTTTCTAATCTGCAGAGAAGAAGCCAATGCAGAGGAAGAAAAAATCTCAGAAAACAGAAGGGAAAGCTGGCTGAGTAAGTTTACAGAGGAGACTGGATGGTAGAACTTCAGCTCACGGATGTGCCTTACATGGGAGGGACTCATCAATCAAAGGACAGCATTGAGAGGGAAAGGCTGGTGCCGAAGCAGACAAATGTGTGCATTGGAGCAATTGCCAGTGGTCTTTTTCCTGGGAAAAATTAAAGCAAGTGAGGGAAGTGGAGGAGATGGAAGCCTGGGAAAGGGGTGGGGGGGGCAGGTTGGAGAATTTTACGAGTGTAAAATTCTGACACTGGATAATAAACCTACATCGACACTGGTACCCATGTGTGTGGTGTGACAGCACCCAGCATCTCCTAGAATCTCAAGTTTGGGAGAAGGGGCCACTCAGATGTGAAGATAAGAGTTGAGGGGTTGCAAAACAGGTATAGCAGACATGGAGACAAGGAATTAAAGATGTCAGCAAGAAAGAGAATGAAGGGTGAAACACACCATGAAATTTCATCTTAAGTTATAAAGAAATGAAGCCAGGAAGGAGCTGGGAGACTTGGGAGAAGAATGAGAGAGTAAGAGGCTGGAGATACCCACAAAGAGAAAGCCCAGGGGGGTGGGGGTCAAATCCAGGAAATTAAAGGAAATGTGAAAAGGTGGATCTTATGTTTTCATAATATGAGATGTTACCAAAGTAGTCTGATTGTAATTAACCTACCTAAGGAAATGAAGGACAGGGTAAAGGAAAGGTATGTTTATGAACTGTAAATACTACATTTAAAAAGTAAAAGCAACCTTCTATTTGTCTAAAATTGCTAACTTCAAAGAAATGCATTGTTATATAAAATGCTAGAGCCAATGAGAAATGAGGTCCTGCTTCTGATGTGGCAGTCTGAGAAAGAAACATCAATGAGAAGCTAACCCTCACTTCTGACAATAACTACAACCCATATATTCTCTACCAAGACTGGTCAAGGACTGTGGCTGCAGAGCTTAGAGCTAGATTTTTGGATAGCAGGTTGAAACATTACTCATATCATAATTTCCTCAGTAATAGCCACAGTCATGGTCCGAGAGGAATGTTTATCACTGCCCAGGTTTGAGTGCAATTTACTTTGAGACCTCACTCTCCTCCCTTCCTCCCACTTCCAACCTGTGACTCTCACTGGCTCAACCCAGTAGGAAGTCCTATAGAAAGGCCATTGATGCAGAACATACCAGTCAGCCTCCCAGGACAGAAATTAGGAAGGAGAATAAACAGTGGATCTGGAGGAGGAAGCAACTGTCCAGCAGAGTTAACAAGGATGGAGAAAAGCTGTAGTGATACCTCAGGATGTATTTTTAGCTCAAAGATACTGGTCTAAAGAAATGCATGAGACTCAGCATGCAGACTGAGATTAGATCAAAAGCCACAAACCAAGCCCACAGGAAATTCAGTGTGTTGACAGATTTTGTTTGGCCTATAGAACATATGTGTGTATATGTTTTCAAAGCAAAGACAGCACGTTTCCAAGTGTTTTCAGACCAGAAGACATAATATAAAAACATGCATTTCTGGCTTTTCTTTAGAAACTGGAAGGCCTAGCAACACCAGATGCATTTCCTACAGAGCAAGACTGAGCTGGGGCGAGTGACAAAAACCTCTTTAGGTAGGCCGTGCCTTCTCCAATTTTTCTCGAGCCCAACCACCTTCCCTTATCAATTAACACTGAGGTCAGGGGTGAGTTTTCACCTTGAAATTGTCAATCATCATTAGGCTCGAAGGGGCAGAAAAGTACTTCTTATAGTAGAAAGGTACTTTTCTGTATTTTTGTCTCTACCAACATGGGAAAATAAAAGATGGTCAAAGAGGGCAGAGTTTTTTCCTGAAAAAATGGGAAAGAACATTATTATTCTGGAAGCAAATAGTTTTTCTGCATGTTTTAATATGCACACAAAGCATTTATGTATGAAAAGAACATAAGAGACATTTTTGGCTTTCCCAGCCCTCTGTCACCTGCCTGGAACTCTGTAGTTATTACAGCTGAGATCCTGGACTAAAGCCATGAAGGTGGAAAGCAAAAAAATCATCTAAATTTCATGTCACTTCCCCACAGTATTCCCTGACACTAATGTTAACTCTTCAAATATCTCCAAGGAAGGAGTTCCCTACCAGCTTTACCCTCTAGGTAATGTGCAGCATCTAGATCTCAAAGGTTTGCAGCACTATCAGGTAGAGACGTCCTATAGGCAGGTAGAAAAATGGTACCAAGGACAAGAATGTGTGAGGCAGAGATGATGGTTGAAGGCACGGAGGTAAATGAATTTGAGTTTACTCGGTTAAAGAAAGGTGGAGAGAGAAATGCAGAGGGCAAGAACTGGCATAAGAGACACAGGTAATTAAAAATTGAGGAAAGGCAATTCAATTGAGGGAATTTAATACAGGAAATTTGTTACTCAAGTGATGGGAGTGTTGAGAAGCTAAATGGAAATGAAGCAACACAGAGTAACTGACACAGTTTAAACTCTAACACCTGGGTTCTCCTAGCATTTCCCCAGTTTTTAATAATTTTATTTCTATAGGGTTAGTTTATAAACTAAAACAACGTAAGATACCAAAGCTAAACAATTTTAGAGGGATGGCAGGTTTCTGCCTCAGAGGTGATTCCCTCTGCCCAAAGAAGAGTAATCCTGCCACCCTTTTCCAGGGCAACCCGGCCATAGGCTGCACCAGGAGTTCCTTCCCATCCCAAATACCATCCATTGGGCAAGGCAGGCAGTGGCAGCACCATCATCCAGGCGTACTCGAGGAAGAGAGAGCCGGAGAGCCGGAGCCGGCCACCCATCATGCCACATGCTCTGGAGGCTTCAGCTTCTCGGCCAATCCCATCCTAGACGGCCTTCCATTGCCTCAGATATGGCCCCTATGGTCCCTCCCCACTTCTCTCCAGTGATCTGATGAGATCACTCTGTATCAATTTTGAGTAGCATAATGAAATTTCTTGCCACCCCACCCCACTCAGACAAGAATTATCCCTTTTGTCCAGTATAACTTCCAGCTCATTAGTCACTTAGTAGCCATCTTGGTTATCAGATGGACTGTAGTTGTGCTTCAGTGCTTGTGTTCAAATCACTTTTATTTTACTCAGTAATGGTACCAGAGTGTAAAGGTAGCACTGCTGGAAATTCAAATATGCCAATGAGAAGCCATGAAGTGCTTCCTTTAAGTAAAAAGTTGAGTACTGGACAATAAGATATTTTGAAAGAAAGACCACATCCACATAAATTTTATTACAGTATATTGTTTAAAATTGTCTTATTCTATTATTAGCTGTTGTTAATCTCTTACTGTGCCTAAACTAAACTTTATAAACTAAAGTTTATCATAGGTATGTATATACAGGAAAAAAATATAGTATATCTAGGTTTTGTTGCTATCTCATCTTCAGCCATTCACTGGGGGCCTTGAAACATATTCCTCACAGACAAGGGAAAACTATTGTTAAGTTTTTGCCACTCCTAGGGCTGATAGAACAGGAGAAGGAAATGGTGGTACCAAAACCCTAAAGCCAAGACTGCCAGTGGGAACCAGAACGGGGTGGAGACCGACTGCCAGGAGCTAGAACTACAAGAAAAGGGCGTGGGCTCCAGACCCTGAAAGGACAGAGGAGACTGAGCTACCGCTCAGCTTCTGCCAGCCCGGCCCATTGGCTAACCCTACTCAGAAATGTAGGTTTGATACAGACAGAACAGGGAAAGAGTAAAAAATAAACCTGACAGCAACCACAAATAACTAGGTGGAAATCTTATTTTTGAAGATTTAAAGGGACTTGAGGAATAAGAAACAGAAACAGTAGGTGTAGACCATATACTTCAGTCATTTGTGCTGTTGCAATGTTTCAGTGCAAATTCTGTCCTGTTTGCATGCTCATCTTTCTGAGATTTTAGGGAAACTAGGTCCAAAAAGCTGACTACTAAAAAGCTCCATTTCAAGTTATTTTTCCCAGATGAAATAGTTCTTTTCCAAGTTTCTCATTCCTCATTTTCTGCTGAAATTTATAGCCTCTTCATTAATTTATAATTTATAATTCTTTTTCTTGTTTAACTTTTCGGTAAAGAGGAATTTAGCAGCAGGATGTTGTTCTTGATATTACTTTTCCATTTCAAAGCAGCAAATCCATTCATTTGAGAAACAGCCATCCGGTGGCTTAAAACAACATCTAGGTAAAAGCTAGGGACACCCCCTATTGATGAGATAAGGTTTTCCATTTCTATCATCTGAATAGCTCTGAAACATAGATTCTCTATACTCTTCAAGTTGTATGATCTTAAATCAGATGATTGCTGTTATAATCATGTGATCAATAAAACAAACTCTGGCTGACTTAAGAGGGCAAGATGTTATTGGGAGACAGAACATGGCCAGGACCTGGATTTTGTTAAAAACCTAGATCTGACCTTTAATTCCCTCATCTGACAAATTAGAATAGTAACTGGTGCCCCAACCGGTTTTTGGAAGATCAAATGAGATAAGTAGCTAAGTGTTCCTTATAAAATGCAATATAAAAATACATCTACAGAGCCAGAATGCCTGGGTTGCAAACCCAGTCCTACTACTTTCTGGTCATGTGAACTTGTGCAAATTATTCAACTTCTCTGTGCCTTAATGCCCTTATCTGTAAAATGGAGTGAGTAGGAGGACACTTAACATAGCTTTTATCTAATCACTGGCTAGGGTGGGGAACCAAAACCCTGCCCCCTTCCTCAACAATGAGGCTAGGTGCTATTTACACTCCAGAGCTCCCAGCAAACCACTTAAATCCCATTCTTGCATAGCACTTTTCTCTTTCCTGATTCTGCTCCCCTCTCTCCCATATGAACTTTTCCTACAAGCATTCTTTTAATAAATCTCATGCACAGAAATCATTGATGCCAGCTTTGCTTTTAAGAAACCCAGACTAAGTCGGTGCCACTCACACAGGTTGTTAGTACGGGCAGAGCACTTGGAACAGTGCCTGGCACACAGTAATTGTGCAATAAGTCTCAGCAGAAACTGGGCCAGAAAAAAATGGCTCTATGGTGATTGTGATGATGATATTATAAACCCCCTGGCTTGCGGTTAGCATGTAGAGAGGTTGGAAGTCATCCCTCTATCCTAACAGTAAATAACAAAGCCGAACAAACTGAAAAATCAACTCTTCTTAGGTCGGTAAAAAAAGTAAGGTCACAGGGCACTGCCCTTAAGATTAGAAAGGGAGCAGACAGATAGAGAAAGTGCAATTTACCAGAGCAGAAGCAGAAACAAGCAGAAACCTCTGGAAACCAGGACTGGGTAGGGAAACCTGAACCGTAACTGATGATTACAGAGGTTCAGCGTGGACAAGTCTGAAAACCCCAAGGGGACCTGATCATGGGGAGTGAGGAGGATACCAGGAGAAATTTTATGAGTTTTTCCTCCAGGAACTCTACCAGGTTCTCACAGTGAACACTGGGGAAAAAATCCCCTGGTGCTTTCCACAGAGGGAGGGGAAAAGAAACCATTTTGAAATATACCAGAGCACCCTGTTCTTCTTAACAAGGCCTGCTTTTATGGGAAACTAGTTAACCAAGCCCAACCCGCTGGGGTATCATCAGAGCATAACTGATCCAGCAAAAGGCGAATGTCCAACTCCAGCTCTTTCCAGTCATCCTGTCCCACCTAAAATAGGAGTCGGGTGGGGAGCACTTGTGAAGTTCACAGTCGCGACACAGGCTCGCTAGTAGACACTCAGACCTAATCACACAACTACAGAACGCTCCCTTCTCCCTTCCCCAACACCTCACCACCACATCAGTTAAGGACTATTTAAGGTCCTTTTCACCCAGTGCATCATGTCCAGCTTTAAACAAAAAAAACTACAACATACTAAAAAGCAAAAAACAGTTTGAAGGGACAGAGCCCTTCAAAGCACCAGAAGCAGACTCAGACATGGCAAAGATGCTGGAATGATCAGACCAGGAATGTAAAACAACGATGTTAAGGGCTTTAAAGGAAAAGTAGACAACGTGGCAAAAACAGATGGTTGATGTGAGCAGAGAAATGGAAATGCTAAGAAAATATGAAAGGTAATAGTAAACATCAAAAATATTGTAACAGAAATGAAGAATGCCTTTGATGGGCTTATAAATAGGCTGGACATAGCTGAAGAAAGAATCGCTGAGTTTGAGAGCATGTCAATAGAAATTTTCAATACTGAAAAACAAAAGAGAAAAAGAAAAACAGAACAGAATATCTAAGAACTATGGGACAACTATAAAATTTTGGCTTTCCAAGAACCTTAGATTTCTAACTTATTTTCTTTTATTTTATTCTTATTTATTCTATTACAGTGGTCCCAACTTTTCCCCCTTTGCTTTCTTCCATTCCATGCCATCCTCTGCTCTCACAGTCTGTCCCCACCCTGTTGTCCATGGGTCATTCATACATGACCTTTGACTACTCCCCTCCCCTTCTTTCCACCATCTCCCCATCCCCCTCTTCTCTGGCAGCTGCCAGTCTATTCCCTGTTTCCATGTCTCTGATTCTGTTTTGCTCATTAGTTTATTTTGTTCCTTAGATTCTTCTTAAAAGTGATATCATATGGTATTTGTCTTTCACCAACTGACTTATTTCACTAGGTATAATAGTTTCCAGTTTCATCCATGCTGTTGCAAAAGAAAGGAGTTCCTTCTTCCTTTCTGCTGCATACTATCCCATTGTGTAGATGAAGCAGTTTTTTAATCCGTTCATCTACTGATGGATACTTAGGCTGTTTCCAACACTTGACTACTGTAAATAATGCTGTTCACAAATCTAGAACAAATACTTCAAAAATTTATATAGAGACAAAAATGACCACAAATAGCCACAGCAATCTTGAGAAAGTAGAACAAAGTAGGAAGGATCACAAAACCTGATATAAAACTATACAAGTCCACTGTAATCAAAACAGTATGGTATGGTCATAAAAAGAGATACATAGATCAATAAAATGGAACAGAATAGAAAGCTAAAAAATAAACCCATGCCTATATAATCAATTAATATTTGACAAAGGGGCAGGAGTATACAATGGAGTAAAAATAGCCTCTTCAATAAACAGTGTTGGGAGAACTGGAATGGTATATGCAAAAAGATGAAATTAGACCACCAACTCAGACCATACACCAGAATAAACTAAAAATGGGTAAAATACTTAAATATAAGTCATGATACCATTAAAGTCCTAGAGGAAAGTATAGGCACTAAAGTTTCAGATATCTCACATAACAATATTTTTGATAATATGTGTCCTAGGACAAGGGAAATACAGGAAAAATAAACAAATGGGACTATATATGACTTTTAAAAAGCTCTGCACAGCTAAAGAAACCATTATCAAAATGAAAAGGGAACCAGCCATATGGAAGAACATATTTGCCAGTGATACATCAGATAAGGGTTTAATCTTCAAAATTTATAAAGAACTCACATAATTCAACACCAAGAAGACAATCCAATTAAAAAATGGGCAGGATACTGCCTGGAAGATGGTGGCATAGGCTCCCCTCTTCACAGGTTGCAAGCCAGGTCCTTAGCTGGAGGCAGGCAAAAGGCAACCATACATTGATGCCTCTCTCCCTTCCCCTCTCTCTAAAAATAATAAAATATTTTAATAAATAAATAAACAAATAAATAAAACCACAATGAGATATCATCTCATACCTGTCACAATGACCATCATTAACAAATAACAAACAATTGCTGATGAGGGTATGAAGAAAGGGGAACCCCAGGACATTGTTGGTGGGAATGCAGACTAGTGCAGCCACTGTGGAAAACAGTATGGAATTTTCTCCAAAAAAAAACTAAAAATGGAACTGCCTGTTGAGCTAGCAATTCCACTGCTGGGAATATACCCTAATCATCCAGAAACACCAATTCAGAAGAATTTATGCAACCAAATGTTTATAGATCTCTAACTTTAAAAAAATATTGTTCAATTTTCCTCCATCCCTGCTACTTCAAAATGAATGAAAATTTTCAGCTACTGCCCTCGCTGGTGTGCCTCAGTGGACTGAATACCAGCCTGTGAACCAAAAGGTCACTAGTTCAATTCTAGTCAGGGCACATGCCTGGGCTGTGGGCCAGGTCCCCAACTGGGGACATGTGAGAGGCAACCAATCGATATTTCTCTCCCTCTCTTTCGCCCTCCCTTCTCCTCACTCTGAAAATAAATAAATAAAGTTTTTAAACAAGTTTTTTTTTTCAGCTACCATGTCAGGCTAACCAGCCACCATTATTAGAGATAGAGAAAAGGAGAGTTTCTGAGATTGAGTCTCAGTGGTGTATTCTTAGGACAAAAGAGAGTATAAAGGACATAGAACAAAATAGTTGGACTCTAGACTAAAATCATCATGCGCTCAAAGACCCTGTTAGAGCCTTAAAGCCAAGCACACTGCCTAGCAGTTATAATACTATCAATAATTGCTTCATACGATAGATTTAAAGCTATGTCGATACTTTCCCCTGCCACCCCCCAGCTAATAGGTAGAATTTAATTTTGGGGGGGAAGTGTAGACTTTCCAAACCATTCAGTTGAATCGAATAAGGCAGAAGTGATAGGATGTCACTTCCAAGAATAAGTTTAAAAAGCTTACAGTGTCCACCCAGGGTGTTCTCACTCCCACCTTCATCCTCCTGGATCCTTCGTATGGGGGAAGCCCTATGAAATGGCTTGCATGACAGGAACTGTGGCCTCCTACCCACCGCCCCACGAGAGATGTCAGAAGGGGACCCTCCAGCCCTTCAGAGAGCGGCTGCCCTGGCCAAACTCCTGAGAGACCCTGAGCCGGGGTCTGGATTCCTGACCCACAGAAAGTGAGATAATAAATGTTCATCATTTAAAGCTGCCAAATCGAGGGTGATTTATTACACAGCAATAAGTAACTAACAATGCGGAAAGGATAAACTTCCAGACATCAGTGGTTTGATTGAGCCACAAGGGAGAAGCCTGAGGACTAGACGAGAAGGGTTGCACTGGCAATGGCATGTGCATGTGAAGGGCATCAGGAGAAGCAAACTGGAGAACGCAGTGTCAGCATGCCAGCATGGACAAAGCAGAAATCGATATCACAAACTACAACAGACCTGGTGAAAGGGGATCCCTAAGCTCACCGAGGTGGCTCTGTTACTGCAGGGAGCACAATCCATCCACAGAAGCTCAGTCACTTTCGACAAAAGCAAAGTGCTCTTATTAAGGAGAGAGTGAAAAGAGCAGGTCTTTTCCTTGGGGGAAGAGAGCAAGGGCAGATAATCAGGCTGTTTTAAAATCAGGAATGAATGCTTCACTCTTCTGCTGCTAGAACAAGAGCCATCAGATAGTTCAAGTTCTTCATATTCATTCACAGTTGCTTTTTCTGGTCTCCTGAATTTAAATGAGTAAGACACTTCTGTGAAGGCAGTCTTAACTGAAAGGATTTCATGAAACTTTCCAAACTCATTATACATGAATTGCGTCCCCAGATATTTTGCATGGAGTTCAGAGTCACCAAGGCATTTCTGTAGCTTCTTTCCTGAAGTTTTTATGACTTTGTACCGACCCTGCTGGGCCTCCTGGCAGTAGGATGAGGCCAAAGGTTAACCGGGCAAAGACCTGAGCTCCAGACTCAGCTCCACCAGGTAAAAGCACCTCAAATAAGAACTTTGATGGAAGAACCTCGTATGGAAGAACCATGGACATGGACAACAAGTGGGATTGACTTTGTTGGGTGGGCGGGGAAGGGGACAGAGAGGAGTAAAAAGGGGATGGATGTAACACAACAACAATAAAATTAAATTTAAAAAAATAATAATAAAGAACTTTGATATCAAGTAGATTATAGATGGAAAAGTATTTGGCGAACTGTGAAGTGCTGCACGAATAAAAACAAGACGCCTTTAGCAGCCATGCTTTTCAAAGCAGATGGCCTCTCAGCTACTGCCAACTCCTCAGTCAATTCAGGCTTTTTACTAGTAGGAAATATTTTCCACCAACACTCACTCTCTTTGATTATAACAATAACAATACCCTGGAGGTGTCAGCACTCCCGAATGCCTCAGCCTCAACTGTGGTTCACAGTGTTGCTTCTGCCTTCTCTCAGGCTGCTCTCGGAGTTTCTTGTACTCCCTTCTACCCTTCACCTGGGAGGTGTTCCCCTCCAATAAACACTCAGCCTCATCCATGAGGAAACCATGGTGGAGTCATTCTGCTGTCACTGTCCAGGCCTCATTCTCCACTGTACTGCAGCCTAGGTGTCAGCTCTGAATTACCTGGGCCAGTGCAGTCCAGGACCACCTGTGCACCAAGGATACTTAAATTCTGGACACCTTCACGTTTTCCTGAGGCACTGAATTCCCAGTATTCTAAATTCCAGGAGGTCTTGTCTCCTGCCAGCCTGGCTGACACCTCTTTTCCACACGGAGATCATCAATGGCTCCGATCATGGGCTTCAAAACCAGCTGAGTCACCTGAGCAGGTGATCTGACCTCTCTGAGCCTCATATCTTGTGAGAATCGTGTTCACTGTCCTCCACGGTCACAGCATTGAATAAGACCATTACACAGAGTACTTTAAAATGTGCTAGGCACAGAGAAGGGCTCCATAAATGCAAACTAGTCAACTAGCATTGCATTGTACAAGGTTTCAATTCTTCTCTCAAGCTATCCTGGCCCGCACCCCAGGTCCCTTTCCTCTCCTCATCCCCATTCCCTTCCTTCCTGCAGGTCCCAATAGGCCCCAGCAGGGCCCACCTCCTGCACAAAGCTGTTCTTGTTATACCAGCCTGCAATGTGCCTTCCTCATTAGAATTCTCATAGCCTTTGTCTCTGTCACTGGTTGTGAAGTTGTCCTATTCTTTCTTGTGTTCATTAACTCTCTCTGTGTGCTGTCATTTAGCCCAAGAAGGCTGTATTTGCTGACACTGTGATTTGTTATAAGTGCTTTACCAAATAGACCTACATTCATGCCCAGTAATGTGGACACTGAATTTCAAAAGAATGTAAGTAGCTACCAGTGAACAATACAGAAAAGATCAATGTTGGCCACTTTTAGGATCCAACAGCAAGCCTGGTTTTCCTTCCAGCTAACACCCTTGTGCTTTTCAGAGATGTTCTTATTAATGAAGAGCTACAGTTTCAACACTTTATCAGTAAGTGATCAGAAGTGGAAAAGCATAAGAGACATAGACTTGTGTTCTATAAGTGTAATAATAGGATCCTAGAGTGCAAAGGTAATTAGAATCATAGGTTCTGATTAACATAAGGTCAACTGGCAGGAAATTGCAAGGTATATACCCAGAATCTTGATCTTTCTCAAAGGAGAGAAAGTTTGGATAAAGTCAGTGAAGTTGAAAAAGAAGCCTGGCTATAGAAAGCTAGGAGGGGCAGCCAGGAGAGAGAATTAGGCCGCACCATATAATCTGTGCCAAAACAGGGCTCCCCAAGATCCAGGAAGGGATTTCCACCAGCCTTCACAAACTGGGGGCACTCTCTTAGAGGGGAGACGTATCCTTTTGTGTCTCTCCTTGGTGCTGTGCAAAGAGACTAAATAAGGGGTATTCTTAAGGTCAATATTAAAAGGAGGCCTACGGTGATTTCAAGGGTCCTACCCAAAGAAATCTCTCCCCACTAGTTTGCTGATTCCTGAAGTCTCTTCTTCTGTAACTAGAGATTGAGGCTTTAAATGTGACTGCCATTCCATACATTGACTGAACAAATGCAGACATCGCTAAAGCAGCCTTTCTGGGTTTAATGAATAGGAAGAAATCAAAAAGACCAGTGAGGGATGAAACCCCAGAAATGAGTCAACTAACTCTGAAGTTCAGACAGAGTAAGAGCATTCGTGTTCCACGGTAGCTTCCTCCAGCTATGCCTGTACGTTTTTGCAGGCAGGCAGCTTTGCTAGTTAGGACACGTCGTGATACTAGTAAAGCTGCGGACCCCTATGGGCCAGCCCTGGAACTGCACCAAAGATGTACGTCACTTAATAGTAAAAATAATTTTTGAAGAGAGATCCTCTACATTCCTCCATCAGTATGAGAAAAAGTTGTTATGAACTGAATTGTGTCCCCCCAGAAGATGTATATGTTGAAACAGTAACCCCTAATGTAAGGAGATAGAACCTTGTAGGAGTCAATAAAAGTTAAATGAGACTGTAAGGTGAGGCCCCACTCCAAATGACTACTTTCCTCATGAGAAGAGAAAGAGGCCCCAGGAGCATATGTGCACAGAGAAGAGGCCATGTGAGAACAGTGAGAAAGCTGTCTCCATGCCAGGAAGAGAGGCCTCACCAGAAACCAACCCTGCTGGCAACTTGACCTGGCCTTTAGAATGTGAGATAATAGGTTTTTGTTTCTTAAGCTACCCAGTGGTATTCTATGATAGCAGCCCAACTGGACTAATATAGGGTCTAATTTATAACCAACACAAATACACACACACACACATACACACACACACATTTCCCAATAAAGAGGAGGTTGGCCCTGGCTGGTGTGGCTCAGTGAATTGAGCACTAGCCAGGGACCTGAAAGGTCACTGGTTCAATGGTTCAATTCTAATTCCTACTCACAGCATTTGCCTGAGTTGAGGGCCAGGTTTATCGTTTCTCTTCCTCTCTTTCTCCCTCCCTTTCCCTCTCTCTAAAAATAAATAAAAATAAAGAAACCAGGTTGGCCACAATTTCTTTTGATGGACTACAGAGTGAGGCTTAAGGAGTCCACAAATTCTCTAACATTAGTAATTGTATCCCTTTCACTATAATAGAAAGATTTTTCCTAGGTCAACAAACACTTATTAGGCACCCACTGTACATACACACTAAGACAGGAATGAAGATGTTTGCCTTCAAAGATCTTCCAGCAGGCTGACCAAGCCCCAGGACTGAGGGCACTGGAAGTGCCTGCCTCCTTCTTGGGCCCCTCTGCCTCCGCCATTAGGGAGATGCAGGCTGCTCACCCAAACTCCGGCTGTGCCTGAATCTATTAGTCCCAGCTCACTGGATGGTTTGGGTCTGGGCAACTTCCATCTCATCTCACCTTAAGATGTTTTTGTTTTTTGTTTTGTTTTGTTTTGTTTTTTACCTCTAGGAGTATTTAGATTTGCCTAGACTTTAAAAAGATCCCAAGGCTCCCCACTTGAAGCTGATTTTGTATTTAGAAAGCAGAATAGTGACTGGAAAGAGCCCTGACCATAGAGTTGGGTTTGTATCAGTCCCAGGCCGCACTTCAATGACTCCAGCTTGTCCAGTCTCCTTAGCAGGGAAATGGAGGTGATAATGCTTACCTCACAGTGTTGTGGGGATGTAAAGAAATGTGTGTACTCAGCTACAAAGCTATATAAATTAAAGTCAGTACTAACAATAACTATCATGTATGAACTGTTTGCCATGTACCAAGATGATGGTCAATCCTCCCAATAACCATAACCATAGCAATTCTGCAATGTGGATACTATTATAATCTCCATCTTTACTTTAATAGGAGAAGTGAGACCTAGAAAAACTTAACAACTAAGCCAACTTTGAAGCTTGGTGACTCCAGAGTTCTAGGTACCTGACATCCTATTATATTCTGTCATGGTTACATAATCTTTTAATCAATTATCTCAGGTACTTTAAAGTCATTGCCATTTGTTACTTAGCACCATAATCTAAAAGAGTGAATACACACTTTACAGGTGAAGCTGTGAGAAACAGAAAGAAATACAGAGAATAGAAGCTTAAGTAATAATAGGCTAATCATTAGTAGTCTTAGAAGACAGTCCTCATCCCGGCTTCTGCCAACTCCATGTCTTTGACACACTCCATCACTCTATAAGGAACCCTAATACATGAAGTTGGTTGTACGATCAAATCTCTGGCATATGAGAAGTTGTCCTCATTTTTTTTATCATAAAAATTGTTTCTCAGCTTCTGGTAAAGATGGTGACTTAGGTAAATGCGGTACTGGCATCTTCTTACAACCACATCAAAGTTACAACTAAACTACAGAAATTAAAATAAAAAATGAAATAAAATAAAAAGGCCCTGGCTGTGTGGCTCTGTGGATTGAGTGCTGACCTGTTGTGAATCAAAAGGTCGCTGATTCGAGTCCCAGTCAGGTCAAATGCCTGGGTTAAGGGCCAGGTCCCCTGGATGGGGGTGTGTGAGAAGCAATTGATAAATGTTTCTCTCCCTCTTTTTCTCCCTCCTTTCCCCTTTCTCTAAAAATATAAATAAATCTTAAAAGCCTTAAAAAGAATAAACAACAGAATAACCATTATTCAGAGCTGTCTGAAATCTAGCTAAACAGAAATTCTACAACTGAGAATACAAAGAAGTCACATCAAGACTGGTAGAAAGGGCAGAGACGTAGATTGTGCTGGTCTCATACCCACATGTGGTGGATAAAAATCAGAGAGAAATCTCAGCTGCAGAGATGCCCCCTGAGGAACAAGGGGTCTCAGCCCCACACTCGGCCTCCCAGCCCAGGATTCCAGTGCCAGGAAGAGAAGTGCCCATAATTTCTGGCTATGAAAACCAGGGGATTTATGGGGAGGGCGGCTGGACTCCCAGGCATTTCTCTTAAAGAGCCTGGCATACAGACTTATTCAGACTTACCCTGAGCACCAGCACTAGGAAAGCAGCTTGAAAGGCACCAGGAACATATGCGAGGGGACTGAGGTATCTGAAATCAGGGCAAAGGCTGGAGGTGCAGCTTCCACCCAGACAGAAGTGCCAGCAGAGGCCACTGTTCCCTGCTGAGTCCTCCCTGCACAGAGCCAGCTGGCAGGTGCCGGATCTTAGTCTCCATCCACCTGGCTAACACTGTTTGCCTCACCCTGGCGATTCCTTGAGACCCACTCCTCCTAACCTGCAGACCCACCCAAGCCATTTCCAGTGGCTTTTTCCCATGAACAACCTGTCCTGGCTCATGCTTCAGACTTTCCCAAAATCTCTCAAACAGGCAGCATCTGGCCTCACAGCTCTCACTAAGGGCCCAAGCTCAGCACTAGCAGCACCAAACTGGGTTAGTTGCTTGGCCTCACCTGGGTGCCTTCCAGCCCAGCACAAGTAGCAACCATCTGCACATTGCTTTGTAGCTCATGCTGGGTAGGTAGACCGGAGCAGAAGACATGCAACAGCTGACCTTAGCCTGAATTTCCTGGGGGACCTCAGAGCCAGAGGTCCAGGTGGACAGCTTCAGACCATGCCAGAGCACCACCCAACAACCACCACAAGAAACACACTTAAGGGACAGACTCAGTGAACACCAGAGCCCTGATGAAGTGAATCCAGCTCTGTGAGGTGGGCCCCTGCACAACTGATCCTGAAAGGTAGTCGCAGCCAGTCCTTGCAGCATATCAACCTGGTGGTAAATACCTCCCACTGATGCATCAACGGTAATCAAGGCTCAACTATAACAGGAGGGTGCACACAGCCCACCTGCGGGAACGCACCTGGAGTGCCCAACTCAGGTGAACGGGAGGGTGTGCCACTGGGCCTCAAAGAGCATCCACCATGTAATACCACTCTACCAAGACCAGGAGACATTGTAGCTCTACCTAATTCATAGAAACAAGTACACGGAGGCTGCCAAAATGAGGAAACAAAAAAACATGTCCTAAATAAAAGGACAAAACAAAACTCCAGATAAAGAGCTAAATAAAATGGAGGCAGGCAATCTACTAGATGTAGAGTTCAGAACACTGGTTACCAAGGATGCTCAAAGAACTTGGGAAAGAATAGATGAACTTAGTGAGAGTTTCAACAAATAGGAAACATAAAAATGAAACTGGAGAACATAAACAAGAACCAGTCAGAAATGAAGAATACATTAACTGTAATGCAGAATATATTACAGAGAATCAACAGTAGAGTAGGTGAACCAGAGAATCAAATCAGAAAGAGAAAAGAATCCCCCCCACACACACACACACATACAATGAAGACAGCATTAAAAGCCTCTGGGACAACTTCAAGTGTACCAACATTTGCATCATGTGGGCACCAAAAGGAGAAGAGAGAGAGCAAAGAAATGTAAACCTATGTTAAAAAATAGTGACAGAAAACCTCCCTAATCTGGTGAAGGAAATAAACATTTAAGTCCAGGAATTGCAGAGTGTTCTAAAACAAGATCAACCCAAACAGGCCCACACTAACACATATCATAATTAAAATGCAAAAGGTTAAAGACAAAGAGAAAATCTTAAAACCTACAAAGGAGTTCCCATAGACTGTCTGCTGATTTCTCAAAAGAGGGGCCTGGCAAGACGTATTCAAAGTGAGGGACGGAAAAGCAGGGACCTACAACCAGGATTACTTTACCTAGCAAAGATATCATTTAGACTCAAAAGGCAGATAAAGAGCTTCCCAGATAAGGAAGGTAAAACTAAAGGAGTTTATTACCACCAAACCAGTATTACATGACATTTTAAAGGGTCTTCTTTTAAAAATAAATAAAAATATGAATTATAAAATGGCAATAAATTTGTATCTGTCAAAATTGAATCTAAAAAAACAAAATAAATGAACAAGCAAAACAGAACAGACTCATATACGGAGAACAAATTGATGCTTTCCAGATGAGAGAAGGGTTGGGGGAATTGGTGGAAAAGGTGAAGGTATTTTTTTTTAAGATTTTATTTATTATCTTCACAGAAGGAAGGGCAGGGAGGGAAGAAGAAAAGGAGAGAAACATCAAAGTATGATTGCCTTTCACCTGCCTCCAGCTACAGACCTGACTGGAGACCTGGCTTGCAACCTGGTTATGTGCCCTGACTGGAAAGTGAACCAGCAACCTTTGGGTTTGTAGGCCAGCGCCATATCCACTGTGCCACCAGCTAGGGCTAGATGAAAGTATTAAGTAACAAATTGGTAGTTATAGGAAATTAATGGGGATGTAAAGTACAGCATAAGGGACATAGTAGTATTCTAATAACTACATATGGTATCAGATGGGTATGATATGTGTTGGTATGATTCCTTAGTAGGTTATATAATGCCAAACCATTGGGTTTTACACCTGAAACTAATGTTGTACTTGAAAAATGAAAACATTATTTAAAGTCAAACATTTCTTTTTAAAACTGTTCACCTTAGAAACAGAGTAGAGTGATGGTTGCCAGGAGGTATGGGTAGAAGACACATAGAAATGTCAGACAAAGGGTACAAAATTTCAGTTATAAAATTAGCAAGCTTTGGAAAACTTAAGTACAGCATGGTAATTATAGCTAATAATACTGTAGCATATACTTGAATGTTGCTCAAAGAGTAGATCATAAATGTTCTTACCATTAAAAAATGGTAACTACGGGATGGGATGGAGGTAGTAAATTTTTTGCAATATGTCAAATCAACATGTTGCAAACCTTACAGTACACAATGTTATATGTCAACGATACATGAAAAAAAAAAAGCTGAAAAGAAATTGTTACTCTTAAACCATCCAATTAAATTATCCCTCGTCACCCTGGCTAGTGTGGTTCAGTGGATTGAGCACTGACCTGTGAACCAAAAGGATGCTGGTTCGATTCCTAGTCAGAGAATATGACTGGGTCGTAAGCTAGGTCCCTGGTTGGGGGGCGTGCAAGACACAACCAGCTGATCAATGTTTCTCTCTCACATTAGTTTCTCTCCCTCTCTTTCTCCCTCTCTTCCCCTCTCTAAAAATAAATAAAATATTTTTAAAAGAATTATCTGTTTCCTACCATTCAGACAGCTAAGCAGCATTTATTATTATTATTATTATTACTAAAACTGGACTTAGCTCTCTGCAACTCCATAGAAAGCCTTTTAATTGTGTGATTACTCTGCCATCTAGCTTCCTAAGCCTATATAGCTGATCAGGAGACTCTCTTGTGTTATATTAGGGCTAAGCACCACTTTGACCTAAAATAAACTGTTTTAGATCACTTAATAACTGTTCAATGATGCTACACACACTCTCTCTTGATGATAACAGAAAGTGTGATGTCTTCTCCTCAACAGAAAAAAGTCCTTATTTGGAGTGTCACTCTACAATGTTGTGAGAGAACCCTGAGCTTGTTCAAAAACTAATTTAAAAAAAGAAAGACAATAATCAATGAAATAATGTTCTTTCTTTTCAAGAACGTAAAATGTAGATTTTAGACTTGTACTTGCTTAGGCAGCACATATACTAAAATTGGAAAGATTTTAAACTTAATTAAAGTAAGTGAGGTCAATGTAAAAGACCAACAGACAAAGCACTTTTTAAAAAATTTATTATTGTTCTACCATAGTTGTCTCAGTTCCCACCACCACCACCACCCCACACCTCCCCCACCGTTGCTCTCCCCTGCCCCACCCACTCCATCCCCTCTTCCACAGTCAATCCCGCCCTGTTGTCCATATCCATGGGTCATTTATACTAACTCCTTAGCTAAACCCTAAGCCTTCTTTCCCCACTTCTCCTCTCTCCTCCCCTCTGGTCACTGTCAGTAGGTTCCTGGTTTCCATGCCTCTGTTTTTATTTTGCTTGTTTGTTTGTTTTGTTCATTAGGTTCCTATATTAGGTAAGATCATATGGTATTTGTCTTTTGCTTCCTGGTTATTTCACTAAGCATATACTTCCCAGTTCCAACCATGCTGTTGAAAAAGATATGAATTCCTTCTTTCTTTCTGCTGTGTAGTATTCCACTGTGTAAATGTGCCAGCGTTTTTCGATCCAATCATCCACTGATGGGTACTTAGGGTCTTTCCAGCAGTTAGCTATTGTGAAGAGTGCTGCTATGAACATAGGGGTGCATAGGTTCTTCTGAATTGGTGTTTCAGGTTTCTTTGGGTGTAATCCTAGCAGTGGAATTGCTGGGTAAAAAGGCAGTTCCATTTTAAGTTTTTTGAGGAAATTCCAGACTGTCTCCCACAGTGGCTGCACCAGTCTGCATTCCCCTCCACAATGCACTAGGGTTCCCTTTTCTCCACATCCTCACCAGCACTTGTTGTTTGTTGATTTGTTGATGATTGCCATTCTGACATGTATGAGGTGGTATCTCATTGTGGTTTTCATTTGCATTTCTCTCTAATGGCTAGTGATGTTGAGCACCCCAACAAAACCCTCTTATGTGACTAAATCTTATAAATTTAGTTGAAAAGGAAAGTTTCTTCTAATAGTCTATGCCCTGTAACAGCCATTTCTTAAACCTTGCTAGCCCTAGGTTACCAAAAATGTTATCTATTATAGACATATAATTGTTTCTAAAAAATGGTAACATACACCTTGAGAAATGAGGGAAAAACCTCTGTTTTGGCTTGAACCGGAGTTTGAGATCACTTTAAAATGGTGTTGTTTAGTAAAGCAACCAATCTCAGAAAATGTCCTCCTGGTTAAAGGGCCCTGTTGCCAGCAGAGTGTAAACAGGTGAGTAGAGGGAGCCTGTTCTCACACAGAACGGGATCTGAATCTATTCCACTGACTTTGCTCCTTTGATATTAATGGATTTGCACTCTGTTACATGTAAGGTCCTCATATTCCACTGTGTTTGGCCTCACCACACACACACACACACACACACCATTTAAACATATTTCTTCCTTCTGAGGCATCTAGTTCTAAAACGTTTTAAGTTTAGAATGAGTTGGGGAGAAACGTACACATCTAATTCTATAACCAACTGCTGTCAGTGATCAATTGTAATAGAAGAGATAAGTATTAAATGAACTGCAATGCAACCTATCAGGAAACATTACAGAAGACTTTGAAATGGACCAAAAATATTGTTGGGTTGGAAAAAAAAGATTGCTGGGTGATTTCAGTGAAAAATATGTGCAGTTTACAGTACCCCTTTCTGATACCATGGGGTTTTATTGTCTTTGTTCTACTCATAAATTGTAAATAACTGATAGCTATGCAAAGAATTCTTGTCTACAGACATGCAAATTGGTTCTGCTATTGCAGGCACAAAGATTTCCTTCCACCATGGAAAAAAACAGTTAGTTTGCAACCATTCATAAATTCAGTGCATGGCCTATTTGTGCCTCTGCATTTTGAATTGATTATAATACCTAACTTTTTCTCTCCTTAATTAATTAATTATACCTTATAAAAGAGTCATGAATTACCTTTTGTAAAGAAAAAATTATCTAGTAAGAGAACTTAATTTTTTTCCAGGGAGTTTGGGAGAAGAACGGAAATCAGGTGTCAGGAGGAAAAGGGCTGTATGCCCCTATGGATTTCTCCAAACTTGGAGACTCAGTCTCTAAGAGGGGCAGCACAGCTTCCCAGCCCCCATCTCAGCCTCAGGTCTGAGCCAGAGCCTGAGTGTCACTGACGGGGACATGCAGGCCCAGGGATCCCTTTGAGCTTCTAGTTCCCTGATTAAACCCACTGGGATGAACTGTGCTTTCTAGCAAGGTCAGCAACCTTGGATACCATATTACAGACAAATTGCTAAGCACAATGATTACTTCTCTATTCCCTAAGTAAGAGAATTTCAAAAACATACCCTTTCATAATATAGACATGGAGATTTGTACAACCAGTTTCTAGAATTTCCCTAAAACTAAGACAACTCTGTGGGTGGGCAAAGCACCTCAATTAATTTAACATCCCTTTGTGCTTTGTCTTCAGGGCAGTCTAATTAAGACATTAAACTTGGAAGTAAAATAGCCTGACCTAAAATCCCAACTCTACTTCTAGGCAATTGACCTGACTTCTCTGAGTCTTACATTTCCTTATGTGTAAAGTGGAAAAATAGGTATTTCCTTACAGAGCTTTTGTGAGGATTTAAAACTCTTTGGCAAAGACAGATGGGTGCTAACAAATAATATTGTTATTACTATTGAGGATGGCAGTTTTGCAACCTAGTTTATACATTAGAATGAAAGGAGCAGATATAAGGGGGTTACATGAAATCCATTAGTTATAGTGGGTTGGCCAAAAAGTCTGTTTAGTTTTTTCTGTAAAATAAAAGACACACTTTTCATTTTGACTACTAACTTCAATTTGGATATTTTGAGTATATCAGCTATCTCCCATGTGATATAATGTTGATTGCTCACAATTAATGTCTTGATTTGACCACTATCAACTTCAACTGGTCTACCCAACAGTGGAGCATTGTCCAGCAAGGACTCTCCAGCGGAAAACTTCACAAACCACTTGTGACACGTTTAGTCAGTCGCAACACCCTCAGCATATGCTGCACAAGTGTTTTTGTTTGTGTTTCAGTTGCATTTTTATCTTTCTTAAAATAATAAAGCATAATATGCTGAAAATGTTACATATTTTCTTCCACCTTCAATATTAAAGTGGCTACATAAAAATTTATCAATTTGGATAAGTTTTTTTTTAATCCACATTGATATGACAGCTATCACAATACAATATAACAATTGTTTTGAATGAAGTTAAAGATAAGAAAGTGCTACTAGAGCCATTGTATGGGGAAAAAAACAAACCAACTTTTTGGTTAACCCATAGACTAGGGAGGTGGGGAAAAAGCAAAGCAGGGAAATATCTGGTATTGAATAAAAAGTAGAATGAAGAAATGCATGTCTCTTTTGCATTGGTAGACACAGCACAGTTAACAATTAGCATTTACAGCACATAGAGGTGGTATTGGGGGGAACAAGATAGTGAGGGGTCCTATGGTCCCAGTTCTGATGCCAGCAGCTTTGCCTTGGGGTCTGAAAAGGGAGATGATTCTGGGATTTCAAAGGTAGGGTATCTTAGATGTGAAAAGACAACAGGCAGGCTCAGTTAATGTAAAGACTGACCTTTGTCAGGGAGCTAGCTACAGGCTAGGACAGGACTACCCACCATGACCCACTTTTAGTTAGAAATTTTTATGACTGGCTTTTAGTTGGAACTTTTATGTTCAGACCATCTTATGTGGTTACTTTCAGTCTCTGGGTGTGGAGGGCTCACTATGCTGGCCTTCCCTGAGCTTGCGGTTTAGTACATGGCCCAGTGAGAAACAAGATAGCAAGTGACTCTCAAACCAGGCTAAGCCACAGTTGGATAATTATTAATGGCTAGGCCAGACAGCAAATGAGCCAGGGAGTCCCTCAGTAAACAGAATAACAGAGAAGGGGCTAGGGTACACAAATAAGCATGTGACAGCATGAAGAGCTATGGACTTCCACAGCCAGTCACGGATACCTCCAAGAACAAAGGAAAGAAGGGATGGCCACATTCCAGCCAAAAGTTGCCCACGCTAGAGTTTAAACTGCCCAATCATGATCGCACCAGGCTGTGACTCAAACTACTCAGCCAATGAGGAAGCAGGGAAGGGATTGCTCCCATCAGGGATAAATCTAGTGGTACCTGCCCACCAGATACCACCAGGCACCCATTTCTGCAGAACTATGAATAAAAGCCTCAATTTCACTATAGTCCTGGCCTCATTGTCCACTTGTTTTCCCAGTTGGGTAAGCATGGTTCTTACAGCCTCTTTTTCATTATTATTATTGTTATTATTATTATTTTCTACATTCCTTTTACATAAAACATGTAACTATAATGTCTTACAATAATAAACAGGGTAAGAATTGAGCCTGAAGACTGTGATCAAAGATATAAAAAAGAAAAAAGCTTTTATTATATTTGAGACCCACCCCATCCTTGAAGTATCCTCCAAGGTTTAAGCATTACTGCCTGTTGTTGGTATTCTCACGGGTATCGCAAACTTATTCCCAAGAACATCAAAAGAAGACATGAACACCAGAGTTCTTGCTCTGACCAGTGTGGCTTAGTTGGTTAGGTCTCATACTGCAAAGCAAAAGGTTGCTAGTTTGATTCCCAATGAGGATTCTGGAAGAACTATAAAGGAAAAACATCAAAATACAGATAATATTTTGAGAGACCTTCAGGGAGTTTATTTAAATGGAGGGATGCTTTGAACTGAAGGTGGGAAGGCAGAAGGTGACATTTTATCTGGAGGAAGGAAGTAGTCCTATTCAGCTATAGAGAGAATAGAGAGAACCCTTGGAACTGTAGGAGAAAGAAAAAGAACTCTTCTACACTCCCAAGTTCAGTGGCTGCAAATCAAACTGACAGAAGCTGAATTAAGAAAACATCAGATTTAATTATGTACATCCACACAGGAGTTCACAAAGAAATAAAGGGCTCAAGGAAGTGGCCAACATTTGGGTGTTATATACCATCTTCAGCTAGATAAAAGAAAAGGCATTTTTCAGCTTTTGGGGGTGGGGGAGGTAAGGCGTTTAGTTATGGGAAGGGGACTAGGAAATGTATGTTAAACAAAGGTTTTTTTAAAGTAAAGTCTGTGTTAAGCATAAAAATAAAAACAAATTAAAAGCCTCTCATGACTGAAAGCTTTTCTTAAGGAAATGGTTTATTGAGCCATGTGCCAGCCAGGAAAATAACCAGGTCCTAGGAAATGCAGTCTAAACCACCAACATGGGTAGAGGGAGAGACAAAAGTGTCTGCTGTCCCTGAGTTGACCTGCTCTTTTGGGAAAGAAAGATGTAAGATGTTTTGAAAAAATTTACACAGCTATAAATAAGGCAGGGTGGGGTGAGGCAGGGGCAGTTCTAGAATGAATGCCTAGTCCAGAGGAAGAAATATGTACTACTTTTGCAGGCAAGCATACAGAAAGTTCATGCACAGGCAGGATACAATGGCCTGATGGTGGGCCATTTCTTTTCAGACAGCCACCGGGAAGTTAATTCGAAACTTCAACATACGTGAGCAGTCTTTTGTTAGTTGGCCCACAGCTGGTTACACTTGTCCCTTTCACTCTAACTGCTGTAATTTAATTTGGGATGTCTCTGAATTTTTCTCTCATCATTTGTTATGAAGATTTAAGTCAGTGTCTCCTCCACTGATAACCTATTGAGTCTTCCTCCTTCTGTTACCAGACAGGAGACCTGGCCCTGAGAGGGTCTGCCCAGGGCCAGCTGGTAATGTATGGGTTCTTGACTTCATGCAGAAAGATTGTACAACATGAGTCCAGCTGATTTTGAGGGTACATTTATTAAAGCTGGGGACAGTGAAACAAGGAAGAATAAGCAACAAGAGAGCCTAGGCAGGGCTGCTTTGGCTCACTGGGAAGTCAAAGGGAAAAGGACCGTGGGGACAGGTTCAGGGGGTTAACCTGGGATACAATGCTGCTGGCCATTGCTCCTGTGGTAGCAAGTGTCATGGGGTCCCTTGGAGTTTAGGAGATGTGTGCCTGTGGAGGGAAGAATGAAAAGGCACAGGCATGCTCCCAGGAAAGAGAGAAACTTCAACTGTATCTTTTGTTTTGAGGGTTCTTCTCTCTTGCAGAAATCTTAGGGCAGGTCTCATGGAAGAGCTTCAGCAGACTGTACATCAGCTTTCCAGGTGTGTCTTTTCAGGATCATGGTCTCTACTGATTACTCAGCACTAGGGCAGGGGGTCATTAGTCAGCAGCTGGTCTTGGCATCACCCACCTGGTTTTGCCACCTCTCTGGGCCTGGAGCTGAAATATAACTGATGCGTAAATGTTATCTCTAAAGAGGTGACCTTCTGTATCTACTGTAAATTACTTAGCCAATTTGTTCAGCTCCCTGTCCCAATTTCCCCATTCTATTTGCCAAGGAATTTTCCTAGCTTCTTAGTATCCTGCCTCACTTTCTGATATGGAAAAGGGAGATAACTTTACAAATAGAAATTTTCTTTATAAATATAAGTTTCCCTTATAAATGAGAAACTCTCTTCTTAGAAGTTCTCCTGGGTCTAGTATTTCTCAAGATAATCAATTGAAAATAATCCTTATGCCAAAGATGCATATTCTGGGTTGGCAAATTCTGGTTCCTTCTGAGCTCTATTCTTGATTTTTGTTCCTTATTGTCTAGGGACATTTCATAAATGCCTCTGTGGAGTCAGGATTAACTGAGACCAGGATGCAGATATCCCCTCCCCAGAATTAGAATCAAGTGGTACAGAAGTCCTGTATAGCTGAGAAAAATAATTACGGAGACTCACCAGGCTTTGTGATTTATATATTTTGTAATATGGTGATGTGTTAATCACTTAACTATAATATAAAGGTTAAAGGACAAGAGTCAAAATAACGATAGCTACAATGATTTGTTAATAAATATGAAACCAGAAAGGTCAGCATTCATGCTGCCTGTCACTACCAGAAGCAATAAGTAAAAACAAGGATTGAATCTTTATGGGTGCTTTATTCAGATGCCAGAAGATGGCAGGTTATGTACCCTCAAAAATCATCTTATCTCAAGCCAACCTTTTTTTTTTTTTTAATTGTTGTTGTATTACATCCATCCCCTTTTTGCTCTCCTCTGTCCCCCTCCCCACCCAGCCATTCCCCCCAAAGTCAATCCCACCTGTTGTCCATGTCCATGGTTCCTTTATACTAGGCTCTTGTCTAAGCTGCTCCCCTTTCTTGCCTCTGCCTCTCCCCTTCCCCCTCCCCCCAACCCCTTTTCCCCTGACCACTGAAGGCCTATTCCTTGTATTCATATACTTGGTTCTGTTTTGCTTATTGTTAGCTTTGCTCATTATTGTCCCATAATGGGTGAGATCATATGATATTTGTCCTTCACTGACTGGCTTATTTCACTAAGCATAATACTCTCCAGTTCCATCCATGTTGTTGCAAAGGGTACAAGTTCCTTCTTTCTTTCTGCTATATAGAATTCCATTGTGTAAATGTACCAAAGTGTTTTTTTGTTTGTTTTTTTTTTTTCTTTTTAATTTTATTGTTGTATTACATCCATCCCCTTTTTGCTCCCCTCTGTCCTCCTCCCCACCCAGCCATTCCCCCCAAA